>JASJUZ010000404.1:0-146794 GCA_037159825.1 Tupiocoris notatus | reverse complement strand
AAAAAAAATTGATCTCGCTCGTCTGCGTGCAAATTCAACTAGGCATAAAATAAACGAGTTAGAAGCGACGATTTACAAATTTTCCGGGGGAAGAAATCCAAGGGCGCTGTATCACTTCGCATATTCAGCGATAAGTGAATATGAATCGGGTTCATTCGAGAAAGGCATATCTACACTTCCTATGGGATTGGCTCTGAATTGCAAATCATCTCTTTCTCTACCATTCAACACGCACACGCGCATAGGAATCAGATATTAGGGAAGTGCCTTGATTCGCTTCCGTCTCGGCATAATAAACCGAGAAACGAAGAGAAACTGATGTGCGTATCTCGTACAGGATTCATCATCATAGTCGTGAGTTGAGGAGAAAATTATCTTCTGGATAGCTCCTTGAGCTTTCGATTCCAAAGAAAAAGTCAAGAGGGAAACGAAAGCATTTGAGTTCCAAATTGGAATTCCAATTCGAATATACTTGATCTCTGAAAGGATTTGATCTTGTCGCCATAAAAAAGACATTTTAGAAAACACCAAAATGCCACCAACTACTGCAATTCTTGGCATTAAATCTGTTAATTTATGACTCGGAAATGAATTATTGAATTGATGGACACGCGTCTGATTAGGCCGTTGTTGCATAAAACAGTGCCCAACAATGAAAGTAAGTATTGCCAAAAAAAAAAAATTACAGCTTTTATAAGCAGATTCTCTCCTTTGATTAAGAGCAGCGAATGGTGTAGAGTGGCGCTGACGAAGACATGAAGTGGCTTTGGAGTGCCAGGCCATGCAAAAGGCGAATGATATGCGAATTGGATGAAAATGGGGTATGAGAGTTTCGGATGTCAGGGTGAAAATGATGAAGACGGTGGGTTTCCCTTACGTAATTGGATTACCATATTTGATCAATGGAACTTCACTCGGACGTTTCGCCCTGGAACCAAACGCTTTCTCAAAGATGAAAGGGCTGATTAGCTTTTACAGACAACGTTGTATTGTTGGACGTTGTACTTGAGAATTCCGTCGTAACAGCTTTTATTAGTAGGGCGTGGGTTTGTTTTTTGTACATTTCTCTATGTAATTTATTCGTTAATAACTTCCTTTTTACTCTACCGTATTAATTTTTATTTATTACCGTATTAATTTCAACTTCACTCCATTATCTTGGCTCGCATTTTTCTCGTGATATTCGATTCTCTACCAGGAACAGTCAAAACATTGGCAACGAAAAACCATAAGAAGATCTCAGTATTACCTGTCAATCAGTGTCTTCGATTTCCTGAGCAGAATTTCAACGTCACCGCTTTGAGATCCTTCGGATGAGGATTTTCCCAAAAGGCTCCCATGCAAGTTCACCTGGAACGTGATAAAATTATGCATTTTGTAAAGGAGTTCGCGTTGTATTTGATTTGTATAAGTATTCGTTTTCATTTTCTTTTTGCCTAGTAGTTTTCCAGGTTAGAAATTTTAAAAATAATTACACGTCGTTCGGTTGAGAATATAAGTAGAATTCTACAAAATTGGTAGTCCAAGTTAAGGTGAAGTGGAATTTCAAAGATTGCCGTTTCTTTGTCAGCCAAGGTGGAGCGGAATGAAGAGTGAAGGAAATGAAAGTCGTCACCTAATGTTTTTAGTAGCTCGGAATTCCTTCCACTAGCCGAAATGGAACATAAGCAAGCCATGGCACCAACACTAGATACTAGGACTGCGGATTTCCGCCGCGGCATCTTTCGGCTCCGGTGTCTTTTGGATGCGGTCCAGGAGCTCATGAATTTTCGACCGTTGTCTGTTTTCGCTAACGAATATATGGCTCCGCTGTGCGGTTCGCTTTTATGGGAAGGAACGTCGATTTCTAGACGATAGGAGTAAGGAAAATATCAGAAATATTCAAGATGAAAAGCAAAAGAAGAAATGAAAGAAAATAAATTTGATGTTACTTACAATTGAGTAATTGTAATGCACAAGAGTAAGGCGGAGAATTTCTCAAGAATAAATAAATATCTACACTGCAGTAGATTCCCAATGATTACATGTATTTGTAACGGAAACTGCTATCAAGTATTAATTAAATGAAGCTACGAAGAAGCAAGAGGAATGCGATGGAGACCGATTGCTCCGACATATGTGTGGCCAAGGGAATAAAGTTTCAGCCATCCGTCTTTACCAGCCTCTCGAGTATGAGGGGAGGAGAACTACGGAGTGTGGGAAATTACGTGTTTGCTTCCCTGCACGTCTTGTAGAACCTATCACGTCTGCAGCTGACGACGATCTCATTACATCAGAAGAAGAAGCAGCAACTTAACCGCCGTTTGTAACGAACTGATCAACGAATGTAAGTTTATTGTTTCTCGGCCGGCTTCCCGATGGTGAATTGACTCCTTCGCAGTATTTATTTTCGAAATTGAATGATACAGTTTTGAAAACCGTGTTTGTTTCAGACTGTCTATATTTTGACGTTGTAGATTTTTCGATTGAATCGCTTCCTGTGACTGAGAGTCTTCAAGGCACTCCCTATAGATTTTATTAGGTATCACGAAAATGGCCTTGATAATATAATAACCACAAAGATGGAAGCGAACTTGAACCAGATGCAGAAGTTTAAGAAATAGAAACTACTTCAATACAATAACACTCCGTACTTGAACAAATTTCAAAATCAGCAACAAGCATAATATATCAAGATCTTGTTATATTTTTAACTATTTATTGATCTCCGCGAAAGTTAAAAATACCCACAATAGAGATATAGTAAAATATACGAAAAATATACAATGTGTATTTTGTCAGGAGGGGAGTCCAAAAAATCCTCCCTCAGAACTCGATTGGGAGATTAATGGTTAGCTTTTTCTGGCGTGTATACTGTGCCGCCTGACGTGAGAATCATGCAGTAAACTATAGCCGTAAACTATCTATATTGCGAGGAGAACTAGTCATTTTTCATTCGAAAATTTAAATTCTGATGAGGTTAAGTTTCTTGATTATTACGCTAAATCAGGCTTGAATGCTCTTTTCCGCCAGATTTTTTATATTATTTCCTACTACGAAGAACATTGTAACATCCGGCAACGAATGAAACATCAAAGAAGTTGTGCGGGCAATGTATTATTAAATTTAGAAATTAAAAATAATAACGCCAGGAAAAAATCGACAGGAAGGAAAAGGGGATATAGAAGAAGCACAAGTACGCTGGGAGGTTCCTTTAGAAAATTAATTTCTCATTTCTCGATACAAACTCGTTTAAAAAGTGTTCAATTGAATTCCTCCTCCATGAAGAAAGGGTTGAAATTTTTCCACGTTTTCAAAATCACAAAGTACACTAACCTGAAATTTGTCGTGGTGAAGATTGAGGAACCTTTTGACTCTCAAAGGGTCATTTGCTCGTATAGCGCGCTCGAGCATCAGCGCATCCGCCGTCAGGTCGCATGACGACGCATAACTGCCACAAAAATAAAAATCCAGGTTTGAAATTAAATCAGGTGAATAATGTATAGCATAAAAATTAATGTACCGTCTATCTCTCGATCGTGTGTTAGATGTTCAAAGAATCTAAAAACATGTTAAACACAACCGAAAATATTGCCCATATAATTCAACGGAAAGTACTTTGCATTTTTTTCACATTTTTCCGGTAAGTTGGCCTCATACGCGTCTTATTGCAACAACGACCTAAGCGAATCAGTAAACACCTGATCCTCATCAGAATTTCATCAGTTTCCTTTCTCGCGTTTGCACATGCCGCTTCTTTCGGCGAAATCCTGGCAATGTCCCTCTCAGATAACACGATTTTATCGCACGAGCAAGGTCGGACAAGAGTAGACACGAATTCCCAAGTAAATACCACTAACGGGATGAATCGAGAGGCTTTTGAATTGGTAATTCATCACATTTCGTTTGGAGGCTTTTGCAATCAAAAACTCCCTTTGCTAGGTCAGAGTTTTCCCTCCTCGGGCAATTAGCGTCAGGCTTTTTGAATTGGACCGTGAGGTAGGAATTGTGTGACTGAAGTTGTGCGGGTATGTCTGGAGCTGATTGGCCGTAGTGATCACCGAGGACCGAATGAAATCCAATCATCTGTTACCGGTGCGATTCTTGTCGTCTGATGAAATATTAAACTACCCATCGATATTGATATAATTTATAATAAAGACATCTTGGGCCTATCCTTTGGCTTCGAAATTTTGCCTCTGAGACTTGGCGAAATTGTCACTGAACGACGTTGGTGTAGGAAAACCTTACACTACATAAATTAATGTTGCCTAGGCTTTACTGGTGAATTTCCACGTAATGAAAGGTTGAATGGTTGAAAGAAGCCTTCCGCTTTTGCCCAATCAGTCCTTCCCTGCCTCTCAGAGCTATTTATCATTTTGTTTGAGGCCCTAGTATAAACAGAAAAATTCTGCCTAATCCGGCGTTATGGGTTGGAAAATCTTTCCCTGAGTTATCAGCCCGATCGATGAGCAGCCATAGAGGTGAGATCCTCTCAAACCTTTCCATTGCTCGGCGTGAAAAAAGGGTAAAATGGGCCGAGAAGGCCACGACCCCTCATTAATTTAAAGACGAGAGGAAGTGGGAAAAATAATGAGATTACTCGATAGCGATCGAGAGGAAGAGGAAACTTTTAGACGGTGGTTCGTGAAAAGAAAACTTCTAGAAGGGAAAACTCTGTTCACGGAAGCAATCTATCATAGCTATCTTGTAGACATTTGAGACATCGATACTGTGAACCCCGATTGCCGCCAGTACCTTATTTGCTTAATGCTTACTCACCACCGAATTTAATGAGAGCACTTTTCGTTTTTGAAAATTTTAATTCACTCCAACAATTTTGAAGAATACAACATCGAAGAAGCAACGATCATAAAGCCTGATACTAATCGTATTATTAAATTATGGACGATGCTATTAAAAAATCATTTTCCACCGAGTTAAAGGAAGGGTCAAATAAGTTAGCTTGACGTTCTCTGAGCTCTATTTTTCCATTACCGATGTGTAACTTTCAATCTGCGCTAGCCTGTTCGAGAGCTCTCTTTTATTAATCAACGTCGGATCAGTCGGATGGAGTAATCCATCATTGGATCGGCTGATGCTGGAGAACCCTTCGATACCAAGAGCCCTCATGGTTGAGTTTGGTTTGCCGTTGAGCTCTGGAACCTATTTCGAAGTGGATTTTATACCATGCAGTTGGAAGAGTTTGAGAGTGACTGTCTTGTCAAAGAGTATTAGCTCGAACGTGACGGACAGTATCAAGTCCCCTTGGTGGCTTAACGCGGGCTGGAATTCCGATAAAAGTTTGCTAAAAGGGCATGAACGGTGAAAAACGATAAATTTGAATTAAGTTCTTCCTAAAGATGGCAAAGTTTGAACGGCTCAAAGCATGAGAAATCGATAAAATGTAAAAGACTTTCACCGCTGTTTATGATCTAATTTGGACTTCCTTGAATAGAAATCAAATAGAAGGCTTGAATTTCGCAAATAAAAAAGTTCGAGGGAATTCAGAAACGTTAGGAATTAGACGCTGATTTTGCTTTCTGCAATAATCTGAAACGTCAATAAATTAATGCATCCCTATTTGTGCTCGTTGAATGATCTAATGCCTTGAAGCCATTTAAGGAACGTTCAAAATCTCCCTGCATGCAGCTATAAAAAAGAAACCGTTCCCGACAGTACTTTAACTCTAGTAATGAACGTTACACACATTGCCGACATGAATCGCGACAATCGTCAGAAGGAGTCTTCACATTGCGAGTCTCAGCGACTACGACGGCAGTAAACCACCCAAGTGTGCGGTTTGCGGCGTTTCTGTCGGATCTTATCCTCCACTCGCTATTTATCTTCCGAATGACGTAAAAGGGAAGTAGAACACGACGATGGGACGCCGTTCGAGCAGCCAACATAGTGGCAGCATCCTATTGCAGCATCTCTGCGGATTCCGTTTCAGCTCTTCGCTTTCCACGTAGTAAACCTCCAAAGAGGAAGGCAGATTAGGAAAGTTTGCAGTTCTTGGCACCCGAAGTAGTTGTGTATGTAGTCGTATTGGGGTAGTAGTCACGGAGTCGCAGGGGAACAAAGCTTCAGCAGAAGTGACGATGTAGGAGCGGTTGATAGTTCAGCGCAACTCTTCTTCCGAAAGTTCCTCAGTTTGACATTCGTACCGAAGTTTCCGCAAACTTCAAGTTCAATGAGAACATTTCCAACGATCTTAGCATGACGAGATTATGTATCCAATTAGCTGACACTTGATACCTTACGTTTACTGGATTGACAATTTTCAAATTCCAGAACGCCGGAATGGAAATAGCTACGCAACGATTCCAGTTAAGGTAATGAAATTCAATCAGCGCTAGAAGAGTAATAAAGTGGCCGGAGTGTAACGAAAACATCCTCTCGCTCTGTTGAGCCAAAAGGGCAATTCCAATGGTTTGTCCAATAAACGGCCAACAGTCCATAATTTGACAAGGGTGTGAGCCTAAAAAAAGTCAACATTTTTTTAAAGAATAAAGGAAACAAAATGTTGACTTATTGATAAACGAGTCAAGCCTTCACTTCAAAATTTCATAAATTATTGCTAAAGTTGAGGTTTTAAAAAATAATTGAAAACAAACTGTGACGATGATTATCGTAGGTTTCAATACAGATACAGATACAGGTTAGATATAGACTCTGAAAAAATTACCTTTAAAGCACTTGTAACAATCAAAATCCATCCCTAACCTCAAAAACCTAAGAATAGAACCTAAAAAATTATATTCCTCTGCGCAATTTTTAGAGATTGCTACGACTAATCATAAACATTGAAATGATTGTCTCTTTTTTCTGATTTTCAGTTTGTAAAAAATTACTTACTGGATTTTCGTAAAACGTCTTTCGATCATAAGACGAAGTTTGAAACTAAATAATCCAGCAGGTATTACTTATTACATGTACGCAAATATATAAAAAATAAGTCGACCTTCCTAGAAGACAGGCGTGATAAACATGGTGATGTTTTGCATTCAAATTATTGCGGTTCATATGGAAGTATTCCCTTCACGTGCTCCGAGTGGCCTCAAGCTGTAAATTCAGTTGGCAAATTATGATGAAAACGCGTAGGAATTATCAGGACGTTCGCGTGGTCGGATGCCATTTCATTCGATGGCCATGCGTGTTTCAAATGCGTGTGTGCATGTGCATTTTACAAGAGCCTGCGAGAGGGTGTCTGTAGTTAATTAACATAATAACGGAAAAACGCTAAGTTCCGTCAGTTTTACGAAGTAATCACCTTCATACATTGAAACCTTTTCCACCGTCAATTGGGAATATAAAACAAAATTGAATTAAATATTCAAATGCTATGTTTACCGTAGTCATTTTTTTATGTTCAACTGATGATGAGATGAATGAATCACTAATTTTATGGATTGCATGTTTCCATTTCATTACATGTAGCTACTAATTTCATATCTTATCCAGTACCTATCGTTTTAGGTTTTAAACCTATCGTTCTGCCAAAAGTATTGGCTAGCCTAAACAGTCCTCGTCCTTTTCTCGCTGAGGTTGAAAGAACCTCCGGGAGTTACGATTTTTAGTTGAATAACACATTTCTCTCCCCGATGAAAATATCGTTCCCGCAAACGTCCTTTTTTCTTTCCACTGTATTTGATATAGATCCGAGTGCGGCTTACTCCTAGAAAAACCGAACGATCCCTCCTATTTCGAGTAAAACCCGATTTTCCAACCCATCGGCCGACAAAATCGGACCGACACAATCCAATAAGTTGGAGAGAGAAAACCGTACTATCATCGGAGAAACAGTTGATCTGGAGACACACGCGTATATAGACCCATACACATTCACCCTCGGGCGAATTCGGCAGGAATTGACAAATTACCTACTTACCTATCTTCAGTTGCTGAGCTTCTTCTTTTTCAGCCAAAGGCTCACACGGAGGGTCATCCTATTCTATTTTATCGGTTTTTTTTCTCGGATCCGGTCATTCTCCGTGTTGTATAAACCTAGTTTTACTAGCTGTTACCACAATAACATCGCTCAATAGAGCGATTTTGCACAAGTCATTACAAATTTCTCCGTTTTGAAACTTCTTTCAAGAGTTTTCACAGAGCTGGTAACTAGAATCGACGGTGAAAGCCTACAAATCGAAAATGCGAACGCGATACAGAGAAAATCTGTGATATAGAGTTCTGTGGGAAGCTTAGTCATTAAGGTTTCAACAGATACCCGCACTCAAACGAGGAAAATATTTTTCAAAAGAAAAGGCAAAGTGATTCCATATCTGCAAGGTTACAGCGTTGCATAAAAAATGAGTAACTTCCCAATCTTTTCTGCTAGGTGGAGGTCGTTTTGCCGAAAAAGGAGGACAAACGTTTCATCATCTGCTAAATGGAGAGGGTGATAGGGGTGTCATCTAAAAAGCCTTGAGGCGGATACTTTTCGTCGGCAGATAAACTCTCCGACCTCACATGAAATTTAAATTATTTCACCCAAAGAACTCGAGCTTTTCCTCAATTTTCACGTCGGGAATTCCTCCCTCTCCGATGTAAAAAATCTCATTTCTTTTTAGAAAATACTCGAGCTTACCAAGGTTCCTCATGAATTGTATATATTTGTATAATCTCCGTGTGGTGTTCCCGTAGAAGTCTTTCTTTCCTCAACTAATTTAAAGTTGAATTGAATTCTACTGTTGTTATGTAGGGCGCAAAATCGTGAAATGATTCACAGTTAGATGCCTCGTAGAACTTCGCAATCGAAACTTTTGAGAGCAAGCTAGAAATGATGGTTAAGTGCAAGGCGGTGCGAAATGACATAGGTCTCTGTCTCTCACTATCTCTCTCTCTCTTTCTGGAACATGTAAATTAAAGAAATTTCTTATAACTATTTCCCGTTAATTTCCCGGGTGAACGTAGCGAAATATTCGGTTTAAACTCGGCCAATACAAAGATGGGGAAAAATTACTTTCTTCTTTTTTTTGCTGCAGACAACGCATTGAACGTTAATTTGTCGATAAATTGGTTGTTTATAAACTCATAGCGATAATTAAACTTATAAACTGATTATGTCAGTTTTCTGGCAAGAATTTTAAACATCATATTATAAAAATTATGCCAATAAATTGAGTACATCCTGTATAAAAGTATCTCAAACAACAATTCAATCGCTCTTGAAAAATTTTTTGGAATGCAAATACAATTCGATTATATATCTAAGAGAATAAGTAGCTGCATAAACGAAAGGAGAAAGAGCTTCTTTATTTAGCCAGTAAAGGACCCGGAGAAATAGGATTTTCAATACGACACTAGAGAAGATGCAATAACCGTGGTCGGAAGAAAACTGTTCCCACTTTGTGAACCTACTACGTGTACAAATTGGTACGTCGATGAGGGTACCAATATTTCCAAGGGAGAAGAACTATGAGAAAAACCAAGGAAAATTTTCCCGGATGCGCGAGCGAGAAGGTTCTATCTGGAGGACAGAGAAAGATAATGAAAACGGCCTTCCTAGCAGTGGTACGTTCCAGGTTGATGGATAGAAGCCATATTGCCTCTCTGTGGGAACGGTGGTGAAGCTGTTACTATGGTGGTGAAGTGGTGAAAAACCTAGAGGACCTCGGATGAAAAGTCTGAAAAGGGAAGGAACGCGGATGAACGGCGGATGCGAAGGTTAAGGGCAAGTCGAAGTAGAGGCTACGGTCTGGGGAGAATTCTGGGAAGATGTTCTCATCAGTCTTCAGGTATTGACTTAACCTCTTGCCCTCAGACTCCACACGAAACGACATCCCGCGGGTTTTCCTCCATAAGACATCACCTTTTCAACAGTATCCTCGCGTCTCTTTACTCGATGAATTTTCCCGTCCGTTCCATCTTCTTACCTCGAAATTGCCTCACTTTTTTGACTAGAAATTTCTGCACCGTCGGCGTGTTCTTGATAAGCTTCGTCGAAGGCTCGACAACTACTTGGATACCGGAAATTTCTTTCCTCACCTTCGTCCGCTATATTGTCACGGAAAAATTAAAGAAAAAAAAACTAAAATATCAAACGTTATTTCAAAATAGTAGTAGCTGGTAGTTCATTTTCCGCCCCACTAATTGTGAATGAAATATATTCACCAAGTCCGATGCATAATTTTATTGTACCTGCACTGAAGGCTGGTCGACTGAAGAGACGGCGTGGACAGCCTGTGAGCGTGTGAAGTCCTTCCAAACGTGGGCGGTGTGGACAGGCCACCGCCCACAGGTGAGCATCGGCCACCAGACCCCGATAATAGAGACGGTTCCACCTAAAACAAACATTTCAATGACTATAATGACGAGTGACCTTTACCAATGCTCGAATTATGACCAATGCACGAAAATGCAGTGATAACTCACAAACGATTCAAGCTTCCCCGTTGAAATTCAAAAATCGATTGATCGGAATGGATACACGAGGCTTCTGGGAGATTTAAAAGATCTTACAAAATGTTACATTGGAAACTTCCAATTTAAAATCCTCTCTCAATTTCTTACCTTAAACCCCTATTTTAAAACCATAATAAAACCCCTAAAATTGAGTGGGTAATTTCAATCAATTATTGTTTAGTAACTACTAAATTGAAGGAATAATTATCTATAATGACAATCGACTTTATTCGAATTCTGATGGTAATTAGTTACACTTTGTGCTCTAATTGGTCTTAAAAGCCGTTTTCACGTTACATTTCGATGAGTTTTTCGATCAACCAAAAGCAATTTACTGTTAGCTTTGTCAACTGCTAGTCGGCTTCCAGCTACCACACCAATCCTCGTGTATTGCTCACTTATTGGCCATTCCGACCCGAATTCGAATGTTTTGATTGTTCTGTCAGAGTCAGGTTTCACAAAGCCTGGAATTCCTGGTTGAACGTAGATGAATACGTTGGAAAAATCAATCAGTAGACCGGCCTGTGTGAATGTCTTGCGTTTTCTCTACATGACAGATAGCAAAGGTACACGACAGTTTTTTTTTTTTTTTTTTTTTTTTCTAGCATTAGTACCCGTGAAGCATCAATCATACGTTTGAATCAAAATTGCACCTTACTATTATTACGAGCAAGTAAAAAACAAACAGTTTCTTCATTTGTTTAAACGTGTGTGCATGCGTGTGTGTCAACATCAACCCAAGTGTTTTTTTCGTTATTGTTTGAATATGTTAGTTCAAACGATAGCATTTACGATAAGTAGCATTTCAAACAGTCATTACTCATCAACGATGCCGACTGGAAGTTCGTTTCAAATCCTCCGCTTCATCATCTGAATAATTTTCTATGCTTAAAACTCCGATTAAATCTGAGCTTAAATCGCAGATCTTAAACCGTCTTTAGCATGGGCCAATTTATGCGAGCCAGGTAAAATTGTTTCAATTCACTACTAAAAGTTTCTCGTTAAAAGAAGTTGAATGAAAAACCAGCGGCGATGAATCGGGGTCGCTTTTCGTTTTTGCTAACTTTAAACGGTCTCAAGTTTTTTTGTTTTTTTTTTCGAAAAAAGAAAGAAAATAAATAAAACATTCAGAGCTGGAACGGAGAACGAAAGCCAGTGGCTTCCTTTCATTAGCAGACTCGGTGAATGTTGCATGAGATAGTTAAACTGTAAACCGCTTCAACGAGAGGAAATTTTCTCGTCTCGTGTAGAACGACGTGCAATACTATAATAGTTACACTGGTGCTCGCTAAAAAGGAACACTTTTTATACCATATTCCGAAAAATAAGCGTACACGTAAATAAAAAAGAACACTTTTTTACGAAATTATCAAAGACGCGTTGGAGTAAAGTGCGTTCCTGATAAGCTTTCATTTCGACCATTAAAATATCACGTTTCACCCCCCATTAAATCGGATTATACAAAAAGTTTCCGAGCTCAGTTGATTGCCCTTCCTATTTGCACATCCAAATGATGCTCTCCAGTGGATCAATATTCGTATATTATGAAGACAGGGGATAATGGTCATGAGTGGAGGTTTCTCGATGATGACGCCCTCCAACTCGCATGTGGAAAAGGCGGGAAATTCGGCTCGCCGGCCAACCTTATAAGCCGGCGGACCCATTATCCTCTCATCAATTTGGCGGTCCAGTTTGCTCTTGTGTTTGCATATTCGACCGACCCAGATGCTCATATTATGTGTAACACTGTCTACGTGTGCACTTCCATGCTCACCAGCTCTTACCCAACTGAGCCGAACGTAATGAATAAATCGTCAGACTTTACCAGCAGATGATGATGAACACGTATGAAATCTGAGATAGGTACGTTATCCGCGTGATTATTATTTGATAACAAGGCAAACCTTTTACCTAAAAACTCTCTTTAACCTGGCATCATTTTTTCAGAAATATGTTCAACGTCGTCTAGCTAATATTAACAATATTATGCCCAGGCTGAATTTTGTGAACTAAACGATTCAAGAAAAAAGCTGAATTTTCTTATTCCATCCTCTCTCGCTTTCGTGAATTCCTTCGGCCGAAAGAGATCGGGTTCAATCGCCGTTTTACGGCCTAGTTTCACGGTCGGTTGCCTTCGTCCTTCGAATCGACCTCTAGAAAATGCGAAAGGACAGTTGGCCGGACTGCTCGCTCTCATCTCAGAGAAGGAACGGACGTTGGCTTCTTCCATTCCGTCCGCAACTGCTCTGGACAGTCCTCCAGTGCAAACGTCGAGAGAAACTTGCTGCTTCTATTCCACGTATTTTCAAGCGCTTTCCTTCGTCTCTTGTGCCAATTGTTTCGTTCCGCTTTCGCGCTCCCCTTGGCCCCTTTTCAACTGCTTGTAGCCAAAGTTATACACCGGCTCGAGGTGAAATCTGCTATAAGGGATGTTCATCAGATAAGGGTCAACAGTTGGAACAAGTGATGACATTAATTGTAGCAAGAAACAGATGAGAAAGAAGATAATTGCCCTAAAAATTCAATTGGGTGAAGCTCTTTCGTGGAATTTAATTCCTCCTCAAATGCTTTCACCGTTACTGACACGTCAGATGAGCTGCAGGTAACAATAATCAACTTATACGAATGCTACATACCAATCTTCATTGAAAAAGTCTGGTCTTATTCAGATCAATGTCTACTACTTCATAATAATATCTACTACTTCGACTAGTTTGTTTTAAGGATGATTCTCGAAAAGCAGACTATACTAGTGTTTACTATTTCATCCCATTTATTTTTTAGCACTTCTCCATGACGCTGCTCAAAATTATGTAATTTAAGTTTTGAACTCGAGCATCCCCTTCCCGTTCGAAATATCCACATTTCATCGTCTATAGTTTATAAAATGAGTGTCCGATATGAAACCGAAATATTCTCTTCTTGTTCCTCATCACTCTGCTCGACCAAGGCCAAAAAATGTATCAAGTGTTTGAACCCTCACTTGTATGCGTTGTTATAGTAACCGGTTTCTGTCTTTGTCCCCTTTCGGCGAATAAAGTTCAAGAAAAACTGAACAATCGTTTTGCAATCAGGAAATCGAAGGGCTGCGAACTAACATCTGTGTTCTAAAGTTTTTCTTCACCGACGGTGGTACCAATCGGAAACTCGTACATCATTCAAGATTTTTTTCAAAAACTTTCAGGCCCAACTTCCTCGTTCTCTCACAATTTTCCATAGCCGACTGTAAAAGTTCGAGCAATCGCAATCGCATCAATTGCATTCAACAACTGGCACTCCGTTAATCCAGCATACATCATCGTCTAACTCTAAGGTGGAAACGTTCACAAATGTTCCGACGAGATATTATCTCAAATTTACGGTCATCTTAATCATCAAACAAAGAAATAAAAACTGCAGCATAATAATTTGCAGCGTTTCTAATTGGTTATGCGGGATCTATGCACACCACTGGTTTTATTTGGTTATGGTATGAACATGAATGGTATCATAATGGATCTTGTCAACTTCGTCCGTATTTCTCTTTAACACTGAAGAGTGTTGCAGTAACATCTGCCAGCGCAACATAAATAATCGATCATATTTGCGCGTCACCCGTGATGTTTATCAATTCTACAATCATACTTCAACTTATGACCGTTTGTTTGACACGAACTCGCGCCCTCTGTTTTATTAAGAGGTGTGTTTCAATGTTGGTGCCGTCCGTGACACCTGTGAAACGATGATAAATTACCTCCACGAAAAGGCCGAACCTGGTCAAACACGTAGTCACGCTTCGTTCTTCAAAGCGTGAACTTCGATTCGAAACCACTTCAATTACGGCGTTATAATGGTTTTCGTTTTGGTATCCAGAAAAACGACGAATCTGACGCAGAGAAAAGTTGCTGCTACAATGCCTGTGCCTTATAAATACGGCACATGAAAGCTGAAAATGTTGGTGAATGTGATATTTACAGATGTCCACGTGTTCTAAAGGAGTGAGGTTGTTTACTAATGGTCCAATACTTGGTTTAATAACCTACGGTTTTCCTCTAAGCTTTGGTTGCTTCATCGGTGGATATTTTTTCCCGTTAATGATGAACGCCAATGACTTGATCTTGCTCGGAAACTTTTCCGAACCCTACATCCTCCGAATCTCTCGCCTCGTGGCCGCCAATTGTGGTGACATTCGTCGCGTCAACCGTCAAACCACCTCCCATTTCCGAACTGAAATTCGATTTCAAGCTACTAGTTTCCCTCGGGCGAAAATACGATTTTCCTTGCATCGTGCGATTCACTACATTTGGAAAATCCGGTTTTCTAGAGCGGGAATATCATCTTCATTCTAGAACACGTGGAAGCAAATGGTGTTTATAAGTTTATAGGTGCCCCCATGAATCGAAAACCGGCAGCCGATTGCTTTCTCTTGGTTATCTTCGTTTCAATCGCTCTTCGAACGAGTTCGGGAATCGCGCAAAGGGAGGGGCTTACGAGCGGCCTGATAAAACCCCTCATAATTCCTCTTTCCTCTATTTCGGCCAGCTGAATTCGTCGACTCACGTAATGTGCCAATTAGAGCGTAAGCTATGAACAATTGGGTTCCGAGTTGACAACGTTCGCGAATGAAATCTTCCAAAATGACATTGGTGTTTTTAGGTGAGATGCTCCGTAGTTCATTATTACTTATTTACCAAGCTCTGGCATTCGCACAGTTATATGCAGTGATTCATGTTGTTCGATGCAACTTAAAATGTAGTCAGTTCTTAACTACTGATCCTATTTTTGAAAAGTTTCTCTCACGAGCTATGCTGATCATCTGTTGTGGTAGTTCGTAGGTAATTAATTCCTTTCATCAAGTGTCTGATATAATACGTAATTAACGGTGAGTTTGAGCCTTTTGAAAATCACCCTTCGTCAGCGCATTAGCTCAGACATCGCCGAAAGTTTTTTCATCCCGGTTCGAAGGCATTGAAACTGCCAATAATCGTGCTGGAAACTCCTTGAACGGCAAAGTACACGTATTCAACGAAGCTGTCAGCCAGGCACGTAGTTACACCCTTTCCCAGCTGACAAGCGAATAGAAAACATTCGAGTTTTTTCCCCCTCTTTTTTGTTCTATTCTCACTAGAAGGGGCTTGTTGAGTGGATTCCTTCCCAGCGCCTTCATTCGTGCCCGTCTTTCCATATTCCGCGGTGTTTGTTCAAGCAGAGTG
Organism: Tupiocoris notatus; assembly: GCA_037159825.1. Lineage (NCBI taxonomy): Eukaryota > Metazoa > Arthropoda > Insecta > Hemiptera > Miridae > Tupiocoris > Tupiocoris notatus. The sequence goes on along the minus strand of JASJUZ010000404.1, from coordinate 131,216 downwards.
CACAGGGGTGGGTGTTCAGCCTACGAGCAGCAAAACTAAGGCTAACCTACTAACAGAAACTAGGAGGAGGGGATAGATGGAGTAGTAGCGGGGAGCGGGCAAGGGATGGGGCATCGTTTCTTCCCATGTTGGCCCTTGTTCCGTCGGCTGTTGGTGAAGCAGAGAGGCGTAAACTTAGCAGCAGCCTAAACTCCCATCCTTTGTTATCTTCATGCTCATGTGAGAATTTTTTCCTCGGAAACCCGCTCGTCGAATCACCATGTGAACATTTTTTTTAGGCAAAAGATCGAACCTCTTCTCCATCTCCTATGACAATCTTGGATCATGAGGCCTTGTGAAGTGTCAAAGCCGTACCAAAATTGAACGGTGCATCAAGATAACAATTAACTGTTCTGTGGTTTTGTGCTATTCGAGAAAAATCGTCCCTGGATATCAATGGAAAAAATCCAGTTCATTACAGACAAGTGCAGAACTGAGGATTTATTGAAGGTCTTGTTCCATATCCGGAAGCCTGGGGCTATAAACTAATGGACTGTTATCTTAAGCTTGGTAGTAGGGCTTTAACTACCGTTCATGCATCGACATTCACATGTATAGTGCTCCTTCCCTTGTTATGAGTCAAAATTTTCTTCCTTTCTTCTGTTCTTTGCTAATCCTCCTAAAAATTATTCGAATTTTCCCCATTTCGCACTAACTAATCGAGCAGACCTAATTGTAATTATCTCTCTTAGGTGAAGAAATCTCACCAGTTTAATGAATTTTCCGACCAGTGTCATATTAACCTATCACTGAAAATAAATGAGTGAGAAGTGGTTTTGAATTCGTCTTACTATTATCAATTTTAAAATCTAGAGGTAAGCCTTTAATTCTATCCACTTTCAGTAATCTTCTTGTAGTTATTCAGTGCAAAAATGTATATCGAATCAATCTAGAATTTAAATCCGTATTCAACCTATATTTCATTGCAAACTTTCCATGACTTTATTTTCTACGGCAACCGCCAAACTTGTTGTACCACGAGAGAAGTGAGGAAAATTCCCTGGCATGACAGCGTCAACTCAGAAAATTCTGGTGTTCTCTGATACATCTTTCGGTGTTCCGTGTAAACGTCGACGTGAATAGCACGTTCGACGTTGATTTCAGTAAGCGACAGACAAGGACAAAAGAACTTTCTGAAAAGGGACCTTAGGCTGAGGATGAAATAGAGGAATGAGCTGTCCTTGTTGGAAAGTAAAAGCTTCTCTCTTGCCCTCTCATCAACGAAGCTCCAGTCAAGGCTTGCCTCAGACTTCTTGCCACTCCTCGCTTCATAAGTTGTCTCTTTTCAACGAAGAGAAAAGCCGAAGCCTCCACCTCTTTCCAACAAGTGAATTGCTCGCTAAAGGTAGCGCTTTCCTTGCACCTACCTGTGAGACATGCTTGCCTACTAGCAAACAATAGGCCGCACTCCTCAGTTCCCTGCTTGGATTTCCCACGATCTATTCCAACGATGTGACAGGGGAGCTTACTTAAGAAAACAAGCCGGAGTAACTACTACATTTCGCGAATGAAATCCTGTTAATAGTTACGATTTTCGAAATATCTAGCGTTAATTCCAGCGAATTGGGAAACTGCAAAAAAACTAAGGTAAAATCGTCAAATCGTAAAATAACCAAGATACTTTTACAATCTTCTATTCCTCATCTGCAACAGTTTCTAAACACTATGCAATGACTTCAATCTCAAAAATTCCAATAACTGGCAACCGCCGTATTTTACCTTGTTCTTTTGCGATGGTATTTGCACATGACCGAGATCGTTTTGAACACCGAACGGATAGCGAACTTCTTTGCACGAATTGTTTGTCGTTTGTTGCTGAATTGAAGCTGAAGCAGGTGGAGGAAGTGAAGGACCCGTACAACTGCCACGGCTTCCGCATTGCCTCATCCCAATGCACTCATCCCAACCACCTGGAACAGGAAATAGCAACATTTTATTTTACCCAGAGTTTACAGTTTACAGAACAGAAAATTACATATTACAATATTAAATTTATACATATTACATATTACAAAATTACAAACATTACATATTACATATTACATTTAAAATTACATATTACATATTACATTTATTTTACCCAGAGTTTACAGAAAATAAATATTTCAAATCTCAGTAACTCTTGTTCCAACATCCCCAACAATTCCATCCTAATACTCATATGGAAAACCCTGGCATTTGTGAAATCTCTCAATAAACAACATGATGAAATACCAATGCTCACGGTTTGAAGTAATTAAACCAAAATTAAATGTTATATGAACACTTGATTAAAATTGCTGTTGGGCATGCTACAAATTTGATTTGCTCTTGAATAGAGTCTTTCGTTCCAAACTTAATTATGCTGAAACCCATTTCAAAAAGCACAAAAAAGTTGTTTTCCATAGGTAGCCTTCATATGTTTGTCTCGTATTTTATTTAGCAGCTGAAATGATTTCATTGCCTTTGACCTTTTACATTTCTTCTGCGGCGGGAAAAGGTTCCTCTCTCGCATTTTACATTTTTCCAATTACGATGGATGCTTCAAAAAAATATATTTCCACTCTTCACAAAAGAATATTACTGGAATAGGTTTCGACGGAGTTCGATATTATCTAGAACAGTCATCTTCGTATAGAGGCACGAGTTCAAGATTCCAGTGAGGTCAATCGAGATTCCGATCAGTGGCATCCACATCCTAGCTGGATAGTTGGAACGCCTCTCTTTCCTTTCGGTCAGATCGATCAAAGTACTGGTTGGAATCTGTGTCGCAAATGCCATACATAGCTCACAACACTGACAACTAATACTGGTAAGACATTATCATCGCGTGTTACAATATTTCCTAACAAATGTTGAGTGAAGATAGGTACTTCTTTAATTTTGAAAATTTTGAAACATCAATGATCGAAAGATTGTGGCAAATTTCAACCAAATACTTGATTGAATAGATTACTAGCCTCCTTCAGACCGACATAGGTCGAAGGAAGATATCTATTTAAGCTGGAACATTATTTCACAATGCTGTCTTTGTATGACTCTCAGGATGCTCACTGTTATACTGTTGAAACGTCAATTCATCAACGGTATTACGAATAGAGAAGCGATGGAAACCTTACCGGATTCACGCTTCATTTTTATTTCAAATGGTACCGAAAATTTAGGTAAAATGTAGGTTAACTCGTGTTGGAAACGTTTATATAGATTTTATAGAAAACATTATTCCAGGTATTTTGCAGTGCGGAACTGACCAACTGCCGCCGCTTTTTCAAGAAGAAATTTCTGCACAATTGTTCCAAGCTGCTCGTGCATTCAGTCGGTGGAAGGCTGGAACGTCAGTCTTGCGATACGAGCCAATAGACAACTAGAAACGAGCGCGCTCAGGGCTATTTCAAATATTCAACGACTGAAAAGGAACGTCTTGTCTCTCCTCCGAGCTGTACACATCCCTTACCGAAGTTCCTCATCTCCCGCCTCTTGGGCGCTGTCTCCGGTCTCGAGTTCCTGCCATTTCCACGTTAGTGAGTATGGGCGATGAAAGTTTAACTCAGGGAAACCGCCTGTGGTAGGGAAATGGAAGTAGATGTCGGCTGAATAGACGGTGCAGGTGCAAGCCTCATCTTCCTCTTCCTTCAGCTACTTAGCCGTCGGATAATTTGGTATTTGCAATTTTAACGACCGCCACTGACTAATTATGGGGTAAATTCACGGAGATTTATTTACAGAATTTTCACTCTCCAGCCGGACAACGGTCGAGTCAAGATGATGCCCGAAGGAGTGTAAGTACTCAGTAAGTGAAATTTCAAAATTCAGGGAAAAACGGTTGGGATCCCTTTCTCTAAGTTCTCACGACAAGAAGGGGAATGGCTACTGGTGTAGCGGAATTAAAGCTCGCGGAAGCAGCAATTTAAGGACCCGTCTGAGTCATCCTTACCAAATATCTAAGCATGTTTCATTTTTTGTCCATATTTTCTAGTTTTCAGCTGCATTAAATCCAGTTTCGCGGCTGCTGTAAATCCCTTTTTCGAAATTTCTTTCCTTTACCAGCCTAAATATTTACATCGAATCCTCAAATGCCGTGTATCAAATCTCGCAACGGTCGCACGCCCGAATTGGAAGAAATGAAGAATAACGCCGTGAATTTTCTCCCTGCTCGTTGGAGGCGAAGGAATGAAAACAAATGGTTGCGTCCAAACGTTTTGCAACTATACCTTAAACGTTCCAATGAATCCTGAACGCATTCTAGGGAATTCCGGTTCCATTGGGTGTGGGGGTATTCCGGGGTATTTTCTCGAGGAAAATTACGAGGTTGACATAAATCTAAGAAAGTAGGGCTGCCTTCGCTAGGGGTTCCCTCGGGGGTTCCCTCCGCTCGGTTATACGCCGCTGATGCTATTTCTTGAAAGTAGAAGAGAATTCATGCAAATGAACGAGCGATTTATCCCAATTTAAGGGCTTGCAAACTACACGCTTCCAAGGATATATCAATATTCTTCAACCGCAGGCTGTAAACTTTAAACAAAGGTTGCAAGTTTCAGGGCAAGTTTGGAAACCGACATTGAAATTTATTTTTCGCGTTCGTTGATTTTTTAAGGCGCGTGTTTGTTGACGGGCGAAGTTTTATTTTCTTTCTACATTTCCCATCTTTTATTTTGTGAGTGCATCTGATTTTTCTGTTGATCTCTATCAATCCAGTTTCAGCTGTTTCAATAACTCGATTCTGTTTATGTTATCCCATTTACGTTCACTGCTACATGATTTAAGTGATCTTCTTCTATGGTAATCCAATTGTTCAGAAATTCACTGAGCCATTTGCCTACTTATCACTTTTCTTATTGTCAACGAGTTTCCATTATTTTGGCGTTGACGTTTTTAGGCTTAGCACGTGTTTCTGGCGGTTTCTGAAAAATTACAAGTATTGTATCTCATGTTCCTTATTATAGTCAGATTCACGATACATGTAAAATACAAACACAAACTTTATCGCACTTGGAAATATAAAGGAAGATTACGCTTGGAGTCAAAAGCCCTTTCTATCCAAGAGTGATCACTTCTTGCAGAGTAGACTGATGATCTTAGAAGTTCGAGTCGATTTTTTTCACCCCCGTTCAAAGTAAATAATGTTTAGAAGGAGAGACCTAACTAAGACAGAATGTTCACCCTGAGAGGATCAATGCTGTGGTTGAACAGAAGAAGGAAAGCTATCTGGGTGTCTAGTGGAAGTTGCCAAAGGCAGTGCCGCATGCCTTGCAAAGTTATCTGTCAATTGAGCGTTCCTGGTCAGCCCATGGGATTTCCTCGGTTTCAGGAAAGGGTTTTCGTAGACATCAGATAGCGATGCGGTCAGCAAAGGCCATTACTAGATGTTAGCGAGGGACTTGAACTTCCTATTAGATGAACGTCAAGAAAAGTTACATTTACTGTTAAAATACGTGGCATTACCTCGAATAAATTATATCTGTGCTGGCGTCGGTCGAAACAACCTTTGATCTTGAATAGAAAATGATTAGCGGTAATGAGGTTCGCAGCAAATTTACCTGATGGCGGTTGAAAAAATTTTGAATGTAAAAGTTCCTCTCTAATGTGGTGTTTTTGTGAAATCTCTTGAAACGTTTTGCGTGAAATGTTTTGCATTAAACTGATGAATATTAGACAGTGAGTACAGCAATAAATTGAATAATCGTATGCTAACAGACAATGTAAAAATTAGTTAATTTTCTGTATAATCATTATCATATTGCTAACTTCGATTGAAAATTTCCACTGCTTGAATGATAATAATCACAAAAGAGTGGCTCGTCCTTCGAATATGATTAACCGAATTTATTCAATTATTTGGTCGTTCCTTTTGAACGCATATTTAATCACAAACTAAATTAAAATTCGTAACGAAATACGGCAGTGAGATCATGGGCAAAATATATCCGCCTTCTGGGTTCTATGAGCGTGGTCATAATTCTAAATTAACGTTTCCGCCGGCCAAAATGGTTGGTTCGGCCGAGCCAACAAGCTAAATCTCCTGAGGATGGAAGACGCCATTTGTATTAATCACCAGTCCTGGAGGGCGAAGGGGTTTGCTGAAAATTCCTGGCTATTGCTTCCATCGGAGTAATTTGGCTCTGGATGGGGAGGTCTGTTCTTCCTTTTGATGCCCTCCCCTGAGTTCTACTACAATTCGCTCTTAGTATACTGCGCTATCATCCTTCATCGCTTTCGAGAGTTCTAAGCTCGAAAGGATCCTCTCATATACAAAGGGATGGTGAGAAAAGCCCGATTTCATCTGCGCAGAGTGAGCTTTTGAATGGGAAGATCGGCTACAGTTCAGCAATTCATCAAGGTCATTTTGGGTGAAGATTGAGCAGTTTGGCTAATGTAAGCCACCACACAGTTACGCTGATTAGGCGGTCGGATGATAGATTGAAGGAAAGGGGTTACTGAAACTGAATCGGTGCAAAACCTCACATTTTTTCACATTTAAATTTTAAATCATTTTGATGATATCGATAAATGAACACTTCAGTAATATCATCTTACTTTATTTCTCAAGACATTTGCAAATTCTTACAAAAGCTGCTATAATTCCAGAACTATTTGAGTTAGGTATCAATTACATTGTATTTTTACAATTATCTTTTTATGTCCACGAGGTGTGAGGGGGAGAAAAACCAGACGACTCATTCTCCCCATTCTTCCAAGAATCAGCAAAATGCAATATATATCACTGAACAGTTGAAAAACGAATTCTCGACGGCGTTTGAAATTGTGATTAGGCTACTGATGACCCCTTCCCCTGGGTTCAACGCTAATGACAAATCATCGCAAATGACAAACCCTCTTGACCCGTTTGGTGATGATGAGCTTTTCCGCAAATGGATACAAACCGCTCCTAATGAAATATTCATTTCCATTCAAAGCGTTCTCCCTCGAACTTCTCTCTTTTTCCTGTCTGCGGGTTCTTCTGCTCTTTCGTAATTATTAATTGTCCCCTCATTTCCTATTAGTCGACAGAAAGAAGCCGTAAAAGGGTAGTGCTGTTATTAAAAATTCCTCTCTACTCGACCCTGTCTACAATCTACCCATACGCAACCCAACCCTGAAAACAACCGCCATCATTGTCTTCCTGAACGGTACGATTTCCCTCAAATCCGTGCCATATTTCACTTTACAATGACATAATCAATCCTTTAGTTCGAGAAGACGCTCTAGCGATGAATTTCCGAAACTCAGCGGATTCGAGGAAATGACAAATGGAGAGATTGCGTCATTTTTTTGTCCCTTTTCATCCCAACGAAGCCCACAATGGTCTTTCATTATTTTTCATTTTGCGCTGCGAAGCCCTTTTTACGAGCTCTTTCAACCCGTCGTACCTGCCGGATGTAGCTGAAATAAATATTCGGCTACCGCTTGTTGCTAATTCACCGTACAAATCCAAATATAATTACTTGAATGACCAAAATATTTTTTCTCCGTGAATTTTTTTTTTGCGTTGACTATTTTTCTCAGAAGATCTTCTCATTGTATTAAATCCAAAATTAATGCTCAATGAAAATTAAAGCATCAATAAATTTTCTCTCACTTCTATTGATTAAAGAAGTATGTATTCAACGGAGGTTTCATTCCGTATCGGTTCCTTCCGGAATTTTCCATTTTTCGGAAAGCTACCCATTTATGCGAACAAGTGTCACTGCGGAAAGAGAAAAAAGTATCACAAAGAGCTTCCATACCTTGGACGCTCAAAGTGCCCATTCAACGGTAACTGGGAAGAGTTCATTGGACCGATCTTATATCGATATAGGTTCAGCGATGAGCGAAGACCCGTCTTAGCCCATTTCCTTCCCGTGTGATACTGTACGCACCAATTCCTTATACCTTACATTCCTTTACCTATACGAAGTATTAGATCTGATAACACTTCATCGCCCTGGATATCGTGAATGTGAGGTTGACGCGGTCAACCGTGTAAGACTTCGCGGTTTTTCTTTCTGTATATATATAAAACTACACAACCAAGTTGAGGAGAGGTATACAATTGATTGAGCAACTGGCCGGCTGGAATTTGATGAAAAAATAGGGTTCTATGCTCAAAATTTAGGGCCGCCTGCTGAAAAACCTCCAGAATTTCAACAACTTTCGTCTTTTGCTATGTACGTGTGTAAGGCGTTCAAATGAAGACTTCTGCATAACAAAACAATTGATTCACATACATTTTGACCCCGAAAACTACGGTCAAAGCCCGATTTTCGAGCTTTCAAAAACTGATTTTTTTGGACCACTTGCAGATTTTTCTGAGAAATAAAAAAAATCACAAAAATGTATCTTGCAATGATACAACTTTCCTAAAAATTTCAGATTTTTATCTGTATTGAGAGACGAGTAAAAATTCGTTAAGTGATCGGTTCACAAAAATCGCAGGGGTACCTCTTGGATTTTTCGTGAAAAATTTTTTTAAATCGATTTCGCTCAAATTCGGCATAATGATAGTTAATGATATGTATATGAATAATATATGGTTCATTCTTTGATTCTTTTGCACTAAATAGATTCAAAGAACGTTTAAAGTTGAAAAATGTTATGTTTTCGTGTATAGTCTACTAACATTGTTGAATAACGCAAAAACGGTTGAAAAATTTAACGGTACATTACGTGGGGAAAATGTATAACAAGGTTAGCGGTAGCAGAAAGTTTCCTTGGAAACGCCCGACTCGACAGCCAGATTTAAATTTATCTTGGTGATTGGGTGGAAAACTCCTGTTTTCACTTATATCTTTTAATAATTCTTCAATAATAAACAATATGTAAGGTATGTTTATCACATAATAACGTAATACTCACTGAACTTACACGACGACATTGATAAAACTGTGAGCAACCTGTTCCATCCCTGTGAATAAGGTTCATCCCGTTTTTGCACGACCTCGTCGTTATTCTTGAACAAAATCGAGTCCAATTATTGGAAACCAATTTGTATCGGTTCTTCGATAAATGCACTAACAATTGGATACCTCGCTTTTTTCCCATCATGTGCGCTGATATAAGATACGAGAAAATTGAAAACAAACGCAACAAAAAAGAGGTTTATTTTACTCCGTAAGGTTGTCGTCATTACGAGATCGGCAAAAGATGATCGGTGAAACTTATCGCGCAGCATTTTGAAAGTGAATGCGTGTATTGACTATTCGTATAATAATCACCGTCAAATTTGGATATTGAGAAGATGCCTTATGATTTGAGCGATTTGAATTTCGGTATGTCTCCAAATATTGGCCATACGATGCTAACTCACTTAAAATATATTTAACTCTGCGTCGCTTAAAACAATGAGCACGTCCTCTTCTAATCTTCCGCTTAATGACTATGAATCTTCTTGCAAGGAATATTCCTCGCATACTGATCTATTTAAGACTACTATCTCCACATCTTGCTTCCTACTTGCCTCATGCTTGAAGAGCTTTCGCATTTACCAGGTTTGAAAAAAATCTTGGGTCAGGCAAAATTCAACCTTTAGAATTAAATGAGATAGTCTTTGGCTCAAATGAATTCCAATTTTGGAAATGATTGATGTTTGAGGTGTAAAACTTTTTGAGTATAGAAGTCTTGATTTTTTATACTACGCAGAGCTATAATTTTTTATAGTTACAAACCGAAAATAGTCCATCTCATTTATATACCAAATGTGGATCAATTGTATATCGTCATGCTGTTTCTACTATAAATGTCAATTTTAGAAAATAATGGGCTCAGCAGAGGTTACCGCAGTTTTTCCACGTCCAAAAGGATCTCTTCGACGGGAAAATTGAAAAAAATCGACATCGGGTTGACTTCCAATGGCATTTTCACAGGCTTATGCAGCGACAGCTTGTATTTGAGTAAAATTTTTGCCAGCGCAGATTTAAGTATCAACGACGCAAAGCGCATGCCGAGGCAAATTCTCGGACCGTAGCCCCAAGGAATGTAAGTGCCGTTTTGCGGTTTTGATGCGTCATCTGCCAACCAACGATCAGGTTTAAACTTGTAAGGATCAGGATGGTTTAACGGGTCTAGGTGAATTCCGTCGATGCTAATGAACACGATTTCTCCTGGTTGAACAGTGTAGCCATTAGGTAAAACGCATGTTTTCGAGCACGTCCGCAATAAACTATTCAAAGGCGAATGTATCCGTAATGCTTCCTTCATACAAGCGTCCAGATATTCCATGGTTTTCAAGGAATCCACGCTTATGTCACCGTGTAAATCGAATACTTTTTGAACTTCTCGCCTCGCAATTTCCTGCTCCTCTGGGTGCATTGCTAACTGCAAGAGCATGAAAGCGAAAGAGTTTTTCGTCGTGTCGAATCCTGCTAGTAGAAAGGCAAATGCTTGGCCTGCAAGTAAGTCGTCGGTCGGTTCAATTTTCATATCGCTCGATTTATCAACCACTTGATCTTCTTCATCTTTTGATTCGACGTCGATGCGGCCTTTTTCTTGAAGAGTTAGCATCTGCTGGACTAGGTCATGACGTGACGTTCCGCTTTTTCGCCGGTGGTCCAGTACTTCTTTAATCATTCCCAAAAAATAAGTCGCCACCGCTTTTGAGACGACGTTCATTTTTAGCAATTTCGCCAAACCTGGAACGACCAAGATCGTTGACATCCGTATGAACAAGTTGATATCCTGAGGTTGAACATTTAAACATTGGCGTCCGAATTCGTTCGTTTCGTTTTCGATGGGGCCCGGCTCGATACCGAATCCAGTGGACGACGTCACTTCGATAGTAAAAGTTCCGGCTACTTTGACAAGATTCACAGGTTTTAATAATGAGTCGTTCAAACGGTCGACTAAACGATCGGCTAGCGAGTTGATGTTTGGATGCATGGCTTTCAGTTTCCCTGTCGTAAACATGGGCGCGAATTTGGCTCTTATCGTTCTCCACGCGTTGCCGGTCAACACAAATAAATTCGCGTTCAGCGGATCGTTGACCAAATCAGGAGCACCGAAACGGTCGGTGAAACATTGGAAATCTTTGATGAAAACGCGATCCACCATATCCTTGTCTCTTATCATCAACAGCGGCATCATAAAATGGTAATATCCCACTAACGGTTCGTTTGGATATTTGTCGTACATTTCTTTATATAAATCCCTCATAGTTTTCCTTTTCAACAAAACTGGCAGCAAATTTCCGAAAAACATTATCGGCTCAGGCCCCGGTATGCCACGTTTTTTCCAATGGCTGTTGATTCTTCGCGCCATGAAGCATAGATATACGAGTAAAATAAATAACACCGCCGTAAAATATTCGAAAATCGCCATTTCCAACGCTCACTTTCACGGTTCTGTTATTAGACTAACGGATTTTGTTGACAGTTTCACTTATAATGCGCCGCTGTCGTTTTATCTATTTTCGCTCTATCTAGACCCTTCGTTATCTCCGAAACTATCGTTGAAACGTCGTAGAATTCTTACATAATTAGGTAAACATCGTTTGTAATTATTCCATTTTCAGCTCGAGAGACGACCAATCGTACACCGCGTTGGAGTTATCGAATGGATTACGCAGTACGAAATGAACTCGTGATAATTAGTGGAAGACTCTCGATTAGAATAACGAAAGTTGAAGACAAAGTTCGGCCATGATGTGTCAGAAAACATTAATTACGAGACTTAATTTATCAGTATTATTTTTGTCACTAGTGACGCTCTTGGAGCCCGAAACCCTTGAAACCACCGTCACATTTCGAACTTTCACAACTGTAATTAGTGTTCACAAGATGATCGCCCTCATCCGTTCAAATCATTTTCCAATCATCATTCTTCACTCTAATAAGGTTGGAAAAAATCTACCACTATTTAGAGAATAAAGCAAAAAAAACTGTTGTTTTATTCTCTTCTGGAAAACAGAGAAGTTCCAGAATCGCTGAGCCAATTTTCATCATTCAAGCGGATGATGAACCCGATAATCCAGGTCAAGGTTGCTCTAGGTTAACGCTCTGTTTTTCCTTCTCTAGTCACGAAACCGCTTTCTAAATATAGTCTTGGAATTTCCAAGATACAATCTACTTCTCGTTTTATGTTGGATTTCTCCTTTGCACGGAAAGCTGGTTATGCCTATCATTTGGTGTGACATCTATTACAATAGAAATCGAGGCGATACTTTTCTTTTGGGAAAATTGCTGTCGGCCTCTTGCTTCGACTATTATTGAAAATTTAGTGAAATCGTCAATTTCCTTTTGGGGATGCCAAACCAACGTGGAAATGATAACACTCGGCACTCTCATGAACTACTTATAGGAACATTATTTTCCGGCTATTCGTGTCTCTCAAAACTTAAGATATTAATTTGATTATTTTGTCGGCTGATTATTCATGCCCATTCACGGTCTGTAAGTTAGATCGATTTAAGTTAGCACCGACGAACCTATAATTAATTCGCAATGATTTATAGTAAGAATATTCGCGACTCGGTTAGGAATAACATAATTGACGACGACCAAGAACTTAATGTCAGCACCTCCCTTTCGCCCCGTTAGAGACAGAGCAGGACTTGAAGTAGTTTCAAAGCTGCAATCAGCAGCTGAACATCCAATGACTGCCCTCAATTGCCCGCCCTGTCTTCGTTTCCACTTGAACTATCACCAACTGGAAGTAATTTACTTTGAACAAGGAAACCACTGTTCCCTCTCACGGCCATTGAAATAATCTTTATCGATTTCAAATGTCAAGTAGGGATACAGTAGTGTCATACGGCTTGGTATGCTTTATGATCTAAAGTCAAAGCTTTTCTCGCATTCCGGGAAATATATTGCCGAATTTGGAAAAATCTCGAGCATAATTTGAGCACTACGTTATTTTTACTCATCCAAGTGCTGGCAACGATGAATTTACTTGATTAATTTCTTCATTCGGTAAATTGCTTGTTCAAATATAAAAGAGGATCACCTCGCTTTTGGAAGATTAGGTATCGATCTCCTCATACGGCTCTTGGTCGAAGGAAATGACGAAAAAGTTTCACCAGGTGGTCTCAGTGGGGCGCATTGTATTGGAAACCTTTCCCTATTGAGGTTGGAAAGGATGAAAAATCTGTTCCCTGTTGTAGCCATGAAGTAAAGCAAGTCTAGAAACGGGAACGAACTTTTTGCTCAACAACGGCTGACCGAATTGCGAGTGGAAAAAGTCACACTCGAGCTGCTGGTACGTTCACACAATTCAGCCATGGGCTCATCAGTTAGTTGGGGTGAAACTTGAATCGCTCCTCAGAAGTCGTAGGAAGAACATGGAGACACTTTCCTCGGAGTTTTCACAAGTTCAGTCAACCTGACGCATAATTAGAGGCTCAAGCCCTTACTTCCGCGGTCGTATTTAACGTTTAGGGAACGAAAAGTTGTGTAGAATTTTCTTACCGTCGTCACATTTACATAAAAAGCGAGCAGGTAATTCCAAAAGATTTGAGTACCTGGACTAAAGGAGTAAACATTTGTAAGAAAGAATTTCAGGTATTTTGGTGGGAAAGATGATCAAATTCGGATTGTATAAAGGTGCTGCAACATATTGGTAATTTATTTATTTGCAATACAAGACATGATCATGTCATTTTGAATCACAGTACCATCTCTCGCGTATCCAGGCGAAGGCAACTGTACAGCAGCTCATCGATATGTTCTCGTACCGAACACGCAAGAAGCCATTACACGATTCTCACTAATCTGCCTGCCCTCGCCTATACTGTGAGCAAGCTATTTGGAAAATGGTTCGGCTGTAGGTGGGCGAATGATGCGACCTGAGAAGGTCTGGGGGGTCCCTCGAGGTCAAAAGTTCAATGGAGGCCGTCCAGGTCACGGCTGTCTCACTTACTCGGAAACGAATTACAGCCAAATTAAGCACTCTACAAAACACGGGTCTATAAACGGTTAACCTGTGAGGATTGTTATTCCAAAATCCAGTCGAGCTTCAAAATCTCGAAGAGTTCATATAAACTGCAGATTCGATTTACTCGTGTTAACTAGTATAAAATACATCACTTTACGATCAATCTGACGCCTTCGTCAATTGCCTTCGGCCCTTTTCAGAACGGTTTCGAAATGTGGTGAACAAATGGCTCAATATCTCCAAAAAGAGAATTCGGAAAGTGACCTTGGTGGTTCCAATAATCTCATCGGACGAATTGAAGGTAACTTTATTCCACAGCTTTTCTTCCGAATTTCCCTACAGGTGAGAATGATACATCGCTATACTAACCGACCTTATGCTGTCAATTTATAAATCTTCTTTTCTTTAGCTATAGGTCGAATGTCACCAATACAGCTAACCCTTAGCTCCTGCTTCTAAGGATGTTCTTGAATCCAATAAATTATCAACCCTCTCCATTTTCCTTTCCGAAAACCTACCCCCTTACGGACAACAGATATATCGTAAATCCTCCCTAATACAAAAGGCTCGTATATCACCCTCGGAATTCTTTCGGTCTCTTTATTTATGCAAAAGGACTATTGACTGTTTAGAGAGTTTTTTCGCCTTTCGATTCCTGTAATGTCGACCTTTCTTGTTGAACCGTTTTCATTAGTTTTTACGAGGAAAATAATTTTCGTTTTTCACAAACCCTATTCAAAATTGCTGTTCTTACTCATCTTCATTGCCACTCACATTTTGGCTATAGTTGAATAATAAAAATTCGAATCTTTTTATTCTATATCTACGTATTATTTTTAAACTATACCACTCGTAATTATACTATAATATCTTATACTGTACAATTTTATTATTTATAATTTATACTATAATTATTCATTTCAAGAAAATTGGTTCATTAAACATCTTTCAGGTCAATTTCTTGGGAATACTTCATGCTCTTTTTTTCTTTACTTACATTGCCCAACCTTTGCGAAATCTTTGTAATAACACAATAAAACCTAAAAAAAAAATAAATAAAAAAAAATACTTCATGCGTCGTTCGCTCCAATTCAAAAATAAATCGGCCCTCAATGCAGCCATGGTGATTTCTCTCCACTACTGGATCATTGTCTTCGGGTTTCTCACATAAAAACTCTCATTCGCATGTCGTGGCACCTGGTGACAGTAAAAACAGCCGCCCGCTGTAAACGCCAGCCGTAAAAACAGTGAAATGAAAATGTTCACGAGAGGAACGGCTATATAGCATGGGCGACGGACTGGGTGATTTTCATAAAACGTTTCATTTCATTGCCATGAGATCAAACTGATACGGGATATGCCAAATGCGAGTGGGAGAGATGGTATATGTTGCACCGGACTGGATCAGTGATACCAACGAAATGAGAAAAAAATCCCTCACCCACTATTTTCCCTCGAAAAATAGTTTCCTTCTTCAGTGGTATATTTTTTTCTGACAGTGGGCAGAGCATCAAAAATAATCAAGGAAATGATAAAACATAATGTACTCGTTGTGTGAGTGAGTCTTTGAAGTGTAGTGAATATTTAACGACAACCATTACACGTTCTGTAATATCTTTGGCAAGCAGTAATGGTGCATCAAAATCTTTCAAATGATTGTGTAGTCATTAATGATGAATGAATGTTCCCAGACGCGAGATGCTGGATTGAGCTAGGTTGATGGATTTTAATGCATTCTTGTTTCATCGAATTGAAGTTGCTCTGACATCGAATGGCAGAGATATTTATCCGAAAAATGTCTCGACATAATGAATATCAAATAAAGGATTTTTGTGGCACCTGACCATCATTTGTTGAGACAAATGATTCATTTCCCACGTTCATCAATATTATCCCTATATTACCTGAATATCCCTCGACTTGGCATCAATGCAAGTAATAGCCAGAGAAGAGTCGTAATCGGACTCGATGGGAGTATGGCATAGACTACGGCTGAAAACCGTTGATATGGAGCAAGCGGTCATTATTCAGAGAACGGATCTTTTTCCCGGCATCCAGTTGATGGATGTCCGGTCACCGTCAGCCTCTCAAAAAGCCCTCATTTTGCATTCATCGCCGCTTTTCTGCTCGGCGGAGTTCCCCTGGAGATCACCCTGTACCCTACTTCCACTACCGTAGCCAACGAGCCATAGCTTGACTGCTCCAGCCGTGCCAGCGCTTTCATTCGTTCCTCTGTTTGTTGTGTAGTAGTCATAGCAGCTTTTGAATTGATTCCGAATCAAAAGGACGAAAGGAATAATTGCGGAATAAAACCGAACTCTTCTATCCAATCGGTCAGGTCTTTGAACGTTCGGATTTCAGCAATTATAGCTGCCCCGAATCGGGTAATTACCGAGCAGCTAATTTATCTTTAGACTCTAACTCCGCGTGTAAGCTGTGATATTATATGTTGTAGAACATGGTGATTTTTTCGTGGTTTTATCTTAAAAATGGTCAAATGGTTTCACCGCCAATACAATTGACGGTTTCTTTCCATTCGTGGGAAGTTTTGGACTGGAGGGAGAAAATATAGCCACGCATTCTCCGTCTATCATCGCTTGGCTTAATTACTTCATGCGAGTATCAAGACACCAGACTCGGTGTACTCGGTTTAGTCCATCCTGTTTACAACTTGATAGGATTACAACACTACAACACAATTATTGTAGGCAGCTTGTAAATTAGTATTCTAAGCACACGTTCCCCAGTGCTCCAGAAGACGAGATATCCGTACTTCCCTTTTCCCTCTCCCTTTTCTCCGTTGTTGAACCTTCTGTACCACTTTCACAACTGATAGCAAGCCGGAATGGCGTAATTATCAGTTAAAGGGACAAAGGGTTGGATTTGTAAATGCTGATGCAAGAGACGTTCTTATACCACTGAACCCGTTAAACTTTCCACATAAATAATCATATACGCAATCCTTGAGCAAACCTCCGTAAGCGCAAGTTTGAGTTCAGATTTCTAAATTTATGAGGAGAAACCCAAAATTCTTCAATGTAAAAAATAAAAAAATAATTTAAGAAAAGTTTTACTGATTAATTGTTATTATCTTTTTCGACCTACTTCTATGAATGATCATCAAATAATGCTGATAAGAAAACAAGAATAGTGACATTCCCTCCTAAAAATTGATGGCGAACTGATCACTCAAGATTTTAGAAAATCGTCTTGTTTGGTTATTCCCAAAGCGTCAAAATTGACAATAAATGGTTTTCACTTAGTACATTTTACTGTTGGCGGTTTTTCTCGATATTTCCTATCCCCTCGTAACCGCCCGTGTCCGGTCTCAGCAAAAATTACTTCAAAAATTTACGGAGAGGCGAATGGAGCTGCAAAGCGCCTGTACGTTACTACATAGCGACACTCAACACCTCCTGCGCTCTCTCTGCTCTGCACAACACTCTATTCTCTAGAGAAGGGAGACTACTCTCTTCGGGCGGCTAACTTGACCTTAATTGGATCCCTCCACTAACACCTTGCAACATACAGCCCATCTTTCGTCCTGTCCGCCTTCTGTTTCTTTTCTCTCGGGGAAACGTCTCTCTGTCGACAGCGGTGAAAATTGAGCTTTTAGCGGTTTACGTTTTAATCAGGTTATAGAAACCGTGAACTACAACTACAACTAACGAGATGGAAAAGGAATGGTATAGGGGAATTAATCAACTAGATAGGTCGCACAGTGTTTCGCATGACGACTAGTCACAACAGATAGATGCCTTTGACCGCGATTCGGAAAAAAATATATTTAAAAGTATTTATCGAAAATATTAGCAGCCGAACTACCTGCCAAAAGTTTCCGAAAATTTTTCTCAATTTGAAGAAGAGAGGTTTATTAATTCTTCTACATCCGAAACGAGATGTAGTTGAGAGAGTTAAACGGCAATTTACATTATTGTTGAATCCCCTCCTTTATGAAAATAATTTACAGAAAATTTCGAACCATCACGAATAAACGTCTCTATTATTTATAGCATACTTAGAATATTCCTTCCTAAGGTACAGTTGAAATGAACAACCTCGGTGACCTCTACACTACTGGTAAACATTCGAAAAACACTGTGCAAGTCCACGGATCGAAAACACACACAGAATTTCAAGATCAACATACAAAATACATCGATCTTAATAATTACCCTGGCAAAATACGAATCACGAAAAATTGAATTTCACGGTCGACTTCCATGAAACTGGTGAGCAAATAAAACGAAACAGATTTACCTCTATGGGAGTAAAAGTCAAATGTTGTCGAGCGCTTCATCAAAAATGCGTATTCGAAATCGTACTTCTCGAAATGTACCTACGCCTCGCAATTGGAAATTAATACACACATTGCAGTTTAATGTAGGTTTAAACGCCGGGTTGCCTCGAAGTAAAATTGGATGGGTAAATAAATTGTGTGATGTAGTAGACGCTATTCGAAACAGAAAGCTTTTTCAATCGATTAGTTGTCCCCTGTAGGACGGATTATCACGCTGAGCGTATTTGCTCTCCATTTCAAACATTCCCTAAGCGAAAGTGTGTTAGTAATTTGGGAAAGCAAAGCTCACTTGAAAATAGTACTATAGTGAATTGTTGTAACCGCTGGCATTGGTCTATAGATGAATACGAGAGTGATTACACGGTTTGATATTTGACAGTGGTGTTTGTCCACTATAGGCGAAAACTTCGCAATGCCTAATGAGAAGGTGACGCTAACTCAAGAACGCCATGGCCATGGTAGAAGCTCCAGGAAAGCGAATCACGAGAAGCAGGGGACGAGTAAAGAAGACAAGTGAGCGAGTGTATAGTACAAGAAATGATAAATAAGGTAGACGATTAAGAGTAACTGAACAGATTTATTTGGTTTCCTTTAGGTTTCATGGGGGCACAAGCTAGCCGAATTAGTACCAATTTACCTCTAATATCTAGGGGGTTTCACTGTCAGCCTGCTTATGAGAGAACAGCGGGTTACAAAAACAAAAAGAAAAAAAAATCCGGTTTGTTCTAACAGCACAGGGTCAATCTATTACTCATATCTATAGCAAAAATGATGAATATTTGAAATAGTTAATTATAGTATTTTATATGATTATGCCTGTGATGTTGTTTTTTCAAGTTTTTTTTTTTCTGATCAGTGTATTTGTGCTAGGGTTGTGCAATTAAAGTTGTTTCGTATTTAGGAATATTACCCATTCCGACAGCAATGAAAATTACATTTGAGGAATTAACAACGTTTTTTGACGGTGGTCATGTCGTCACCGTATGAACCTGTTCCAAGCTCTGTTGAAGAAAATATATTTTTCGAAAGCTTGGCGAAAAACAGCTTACATCCATATGACCGTAACCGTGATTATTTACTACGTATATTTTAAGGGTCGATCAACCATCATTAATATAGCAAAAATGTTCAATGATTATTTTATATTATATTTGATTATAACCTTTATGTGCGAACCTGTGGACAATTATCTTGGCATCTCTGTCACTAAGCTCACCTGCAAAATTTAAAAAAATCCATGAAAAATATTGTCTGAATTTCAAAATGTTTTGATCGTCTAACGTCATATATATGTATTCCAGAATTCAAAAGCAATTACACTCGATTCCACTTATTATTTCTCCTCCTCAAAAAGGTTCGCTTTTGCACTGTACAGGGACGAGCCTAAAGTTATCCTAACGCCGTACGATCTATCGAAACTAGAACAGAAAGGTTTCAAAGTAGAAAAACCTTTGTCATCCGGAAGCTGTGGTCAACTCTTCTTGATGACATATAGGCCACCAGAAAGAGAAGATGAAGTTTACAGAATGGCTGTCAAAGTAGTCGAGCGCGCTTCGGCTGAGGATAATTTCATCAAACGCTTTTTGCCGAGGGAAATTGAAATTTTGGCTGAAATCGAACATCCCTATGTAATCACGATATACGCTATGATGGAGATGAACGAAAAGGCGTTCTTTTTCATGAGGTAATTTTCAGGATATATAAATGTAATTATGGAATTTAGCTAGATGTAAATACCCTAAAATATGTATTTCGCAAAATTTCAAGTTAGACCACTTCAATAAAGAATTTCCAACGCGATGCCCTGACATCGACATCCTGAACTTCCTTCGAAAATGAAATAATCAATTTTAAAAATTGTGTGTCAGAAATTACTTCGATTTTTGTATTTTCATTTTAGTTATATGGCCAATTGTATCCAATCGATTATTTGAGTAATCTTTTTCTTCTTCTCTCTAATATATCGCGTGATTTGAAGGAGATTTTAGTGAAAAGTAATACGCATTTCACCCTAGATTCGCCGAGAACGGAGATCTCCTCGAATACGTTACGACTCACGGAGCTCTTAGAGAAAACCACGGTCGCCTATGGATGAGACAGCTTCTGCTCGCTTTAGACTATCTAGACAGAGCTGGCATCGCTCATAGAGACATCAAATGTGAAAACATCCTTGTCACTGCTAATTTGAACATCAAGCTGGCTGACTTCGGATTTGCGAGGTGAAGAAACATTAGTAGTCTTTAAAATATTGCAGCGTAAGATCTTGGTCATATTTTTCTCTTCCTTTTATTAAAAATCGGTGCAACCGTTGATACAGAAAATAAAAATTTTGAATTCGCACGGTTTTGGATTTTTAGGAAGTTTTTGTCAGAAGATGGGAGAGAACTGCTATGTGAAACATTTTGCGGGTCACTTTCCTACGCCGCTCCTGAGATCCTTGAAGGCAGGGCATTCTGTCCGAAAAAAGTGGACGTATGGTCAGCTGGAATCGTCATGTTTATCGTATTCAATTTGGAAAAACCGTTCAGGAAAAAGTCGCCCCAGCAATTGCTTCTCGCTCAACAAGCAAGAGCTTACAAGTAATACACGTTAATTTTGAATTATCAGTCGACTATATTCTGGTATATTTCAATTGCATTTTTCTTCTATGGTTTAGGTGGACAGCTATAGGAAGTGACAGAACCTCGACTGAGTGTAAATTAATGCTAGATGTAATGCTCGAACCTGAGTCCGGCTATCGACCTAGGGCTGGAGAACTGTTGAAAACACCCTGGATGACGGCGGATCCTGATGTTCTACGCTACGTACCAGAAGCACGCGAAAAGTAAAATAAAACACTTATCGACACTGGTTCATATTATTTACATTTCTTATTATAGATTCTCGTCTAAGCTATTAAAATTGTTCATGTTATTTTTCTTTTTTTTAAACCGAATATTTCCCAGTTCCAAACGTCCTGAACTTTCTTTTCGGGAATATATTCATCATCAATATACGATAGATTTAATTATTTTATCGTTCAAGTGACGCGATTTAAATACGAGCTCGATTTGCTGCAGTCAGATCTCAATCGCTTTCAAGTCAACTTTCGCATCGTATTGAAAAGGGAATCAGCAATTTTGAGAGAGCGAGATCGTATACGATCAGGGAGCTAAATGACACTGATTCCATCCGAAGAATCTGAATATTCTTGACTTTTGCCTTTTACCTCCGATTTATATCTCGCAACCCTTAAGCCTTTCGGCGCCGTTCATTGACAAAAAGGGAGAACTTTTCAACACTGAGCCCTTAACGATGGCGCTAAAGGTTTACAGCCGGAGACGTGATCCAGTTTCATACTTGGCTGCATCTCTCTTTACAATCCGAAACTTGAGCTCTTCGACTCGACAAATGAGCTTTTCTTCGTAAGACTTACGATTCCCCCACGTTCCTATATCAATCGGCAATCTGCGAACGCCATCGGGAGAAATTCAAATTATCAACAAGAAAAAAACGGATGGGAATAGTAAAATTAGCAAATTTTTTTCAGTGGGTGGTTTATCAGAGCGAAATTATAAATAAATGTAGAGCCTATGAAAGGTTGTTTTGCTCACGCTGACTTTTGCAAGACCACTGGATGATTCATGAAACATTCTACGTATACCATTATTCTTGCCAATGTAGCGTGGTTGAAACTTAGTTGAAAGTTGCGGTTGTCCATTTCACTTTAAGAATTGACGGCGGGTCGCTCGTTAACCAGAAGGAAGTCCACGAGGGCGAATCAATCAACTGAGACATTCGTTGAAACGAAAAGTGCACGAGATTTACGAGGGTAGGCGTTACGAAACAGACATGTGGACCTTCTACTGATTTTCTCCAACCCTCGGGGCTATTTACATTTCCCTGTAGGTAACTCGAATTGTTGGAACTCGGCAGACACGCTCACGGACTCGCTGAGTCGTCGGAAGCCTTACTACCATTCCCTGGTGGACGACACAGCACGAGGATACTTTGTGGACATTCTCTCACAAAGTAAACCATCTGCCTGTCGTTGCCTAGAGCTGATCTGCCCCGGGTGTAAGTGTGTTTTGGGTCCTGATGTGTTGAGAGGAACTAACAACTTTTCTAATTCAACTTGAAGTGGCCTGCAGGGAATACAACCCTCTTTAGACTCCGCAACGTGAGACACCATTTGAGAGTTGAACAGATGAAGTCCGTGGTTGTCATGACGATGCTATCTTGCTAGTTTTATTTGTAGCAAGGCCTTCTACGCCACAGAATACACTACTAACCGAGAAAACGATGAATTTTATTCAATTAGCTCGCAAAGATTAGAGTTTTTCGTAAATTTCTTCTTACCCATCAGTCAGAGCGCATTTAAAATTTTTATTTGAGCTGCTGAAGTTCCAAATTCTAGATGGTACATAGCATAATCGATGTACTCACAGTTCGCTTTTTACCTATCCGTACCAAGTTAATTTTTTTCAATTATTTTCAAAAGCTCCGTTTACTCAATTGTGTTCCAATTTACGTGAAAATCACATTTTCACACCAAGAAACACCTAAGGTGCGGAAAAAGTTGACGATATTTTGTAGGAATGAACGCAATTATCTATGGAGCATGGAGTGCGGTTGAGTAAGTGGAAGGCTGAAACCCAATTAGAACACCGTCCAGCGCCTAACAACTTCACCCCTACACATTCCTCCAACACTTACCTCATGCTCCATCATTGCAGGGCAGGTATTATGATTTTTCCCTCTTTCGCGGGGATTAAAACGGTCCGAAGGGAAACAATTTAATGTATAACTGAGCGTAAGTGCGGCACTGGTGAAAAATCCGCAGAGGGAAAAAATTTTTGAATTCGCGAACTTGTATTGAATTAATTGGTGTTAACGAACAGGCTAGCCATTCATAGACGATGTTTAACCTTTTTTTTTCCTAAATCCTGCTCACTATTGGCAATATATAGGTTTATTCCTCCTATTTACTGTACACTAATAATATCGAATGCCAATAAATCGAAATTGGGAAAATGTCCTTTAATTCGCGGGATATTCCAATGCCATCACTGCCTGTCACTGACCTTTATCTTCGCTCTCAGCCCTTTCCTTCCTAACGGATATCCACAACCAATTCATGCCCTCTAATGGAAGGCGCTTGCTTTTCCACTTTCCTCCCCATTCTACCCTCATGCGAACTCTTCCCCGACAATGAACGACCATGGTAGCTCGATGTCCGCTTGTGACCAAGGGTTGATGGGAAACTTAACTGGAAAACTCAATTAATTCAATTTCATTCAAGAGTAAAGTGAGAGCAAAGCGAAAAAAGTCGTTGGGATAAGCGGCGAATTCTTGACAAGCGACGCCATTTTGGGTTGATAATTACCGTTACGCAAATTTGAACGAGTTCGTTTTAGTTTTATTAGCTACCATTCACATAGTCAATTATTCAGTTTGAGTATTTGCAAGACCCATTACCGATATTCCACTACGCAAGGGTGATTACCACTGAGTAAAAAAACTTGTTCAATCGCTTCTGTGTCCACAGCTATACGAACCACTCACATATCATTCCCAACACTTGCTCTACGCCGGAATAAACCCTCATCCGCATTAGGCTTTCCGTACTATTAGTTACAAATTGATAAATCGATGTCGGAAACGGAAGTGAATGTATTGATGAAAATTG
The DNA here is from genome assembly GCA_037159825.1 of Tupiocoris notatus. Taxonomy (NCBI): domain Eukaryota; kingdom Metazoa; phylum Arthropoda; class Insecta; order Hemiptera; family Miridae; genus Tupiocoris; species Tupiocoris notatus. The sequence continues at coordinate 107,388 of JASJUZ010000404.1, read as the reverse complement.
CGGACTGTATTGTTTTCGCTACAGTTTGACGTGGATTTATTAGTTCGAGGTCAGTTGAGGTCAGACCAGGGGAAGCTAAGAGACGGATGACCACAGTCCCTTATATTCCTCCAAGTTCCCCCACACTTTCCTCGGGCGAAGTTTCCGGACTAGATTAAAACATCCATCAACTTCTCACGAATCCATGACAGCGATTAGCCGGACGGGATTTTATTAACCCTCCCCCCACACCTTCACCTTCGGAGGTTTCGCCTTCAACTCCGCTTTATACAGTCTATTAAACTTATTAAAACGCCAGCCTCCGTGGATGCATCACAAGTCTTATCTGCTTAAACGCCCAGCGCATAAGTTATTAATTAGATTTTCAAATAGACAGAATGATGGTGACGAGAAAATAGATTGTGAAACATGGTTCGTATAAGAGATACCAAACACGATGTGTCTCTAATATGGAATTAACAGAGAACATTTTGATTTTTGGGCAAGTCCGAAGTTAAGGTTAGCATTACTCCTACAATGAAACGAATCCCAATACCTGAGTTTCATTGCTGATTTGAACCCTGTATTATCTTTGTAGAAACCTATATAAGATTAGTTTTTTATGCCATCTCCTAAGAATAAAACTTATTTTTTGTTCCATTTAAGAAAATACAAACTCCTAATGCCGAATACCACAAAAAATGTAAGCGATGCACCATTTTATCGCGTATCTTTTGTCTACACAAAATTAAAGTAAACAATATTAGTGCGAAAATGTTAGTAGAAGATAGCGAAAGAGGTGAAATTTCTCTGGCAGATAATCAGCGATAAACCGAACCTCCAAACGTTCCCATAGGAGGACTTTTCCGGCTAACACTCGAAACGGAATTGTTCAGAGAGGAAACGGGCGTTGAATCGTTGAAAAGAGGATGCAATTGCGCTAAAGTGAACATTTTCTTCCAACGTTGTACGTTCGCTTCGGCCGAATGTCGACTTCGAATGTCTTGCATAAGCTTGTACCTATTACATTAGCGGGCGCGATCGTGGAACTGGTGCCTTTTTTACCCGAATAAAAATAGAAAATCTCCGATAGCGACTTTTTATCATTTTTGATTCTTCATTCAGTCGTACCTTTTTAAATAAAAAATATACCATAATTTCAACAGATGTCTAAAAAGTATTTTGAGCAAGTTTAAAATAAATTATTTACTCCGCATTTAATAGCTGCATTTTAGCGAATGTGTCACCTTTCAGTTTATTTCCGCTTCGAAACGGTTTCACATTCACCGACAACTCTCCGAAGTTTTTTTTTTCGCCAACTGAAAATGAATGAACAGGAAACCGTTTTAAGCAGGAAGGAAACGCCAGAACTGACAAATAGGAGACGCTCCGTTTCAATTCCGTAGCAACCGCACAAAAAAATGTTTTTCCCTCGCGTTTTCATTTTTGGGGCGAAAATACCGCGCAAGTCAGGAAAAGCTGTTTTTCAAAAAAGGCAAGATTATACTTGGAACGGACCGGGATCTCAGGGCAAGGGTACGGCCCAGCTCAGCTCTAAAGGGACGCGTTGAAACGGCAACCCATATTAGAAAAGGTTCTGTGTAAAGGCCCTTTTCCTTCACCAGGGCATGGGATGAGCTCCTATTGGGCGAGAGAAGAACGACCGGAGGAGTCGCCCATCTGTCAACGAGAACTCCACCCGCCTTGAGTCTGTCTTCCCGTTTAACGTTCCCCCGGGACTTACAAATCACCTCCTTTTATTCTTTTTTTTTTTTTTTGACAAAACTAACTCACTTGGGTAAGCATTATTTCACGAAGACGAGCTCACTTCCGATTTTTCCAAGCGGATCGAGATAGTGCCTTAATTATGCGCGACTTGAGTAATCATCAACGCAATGCCACAAAATTGCATCTAATCAGTGTAATAAGTCGTATTATTTTCAATAACTCACATTTCTAATCAATTAAATACTTACTTTATACGGGTTCCAAGTTTCTATCTACTTATTACTATTTTATATTATTTGTTCATAACCAGTTACTAAAGAATCCACTATTCTTATTTCCACCAACTTTAGAAGGTTTTCGTTTTCCGATGGCTTGTCAACCGTTCAATATTACAAACTCGGTAAATTTATAATGATGAAGGGAACTACGCGATAATTAAAACTTGATCTGCAGTTCTACTTAGTGGCGCTCTCCTTGCAAAGGTATGAAAAACTCCGTCCTTATTTTCATTACCTCCCACGACAGCTCACTTTTTATCATAATTTCCTTGAAAGTATTTTTCAGTTTTATTGCTATATTGCACGTATTCTAGCATCTTTCTATCTAACAAACAGTTTTCTATTAACTATTTTTGAAAAAAGAGAGATATAACTTTATCATTATTGATTCATCATGAAAACTGTTGAAAAAAATACAAACACATAGGTATCATGTACCTACCTTAACAAACGAACCATTAACGAATTCAAACATTGATGAAAGATTTTTCAAATATATTTTTATAATATTGAGAGAATAATTTCACTTTAAATAGTTCCAAGCTATTATGTATTTAAGAGGGTATTCATGAAAATGAAAATAACTATGATACAGCGGCTTGCTATATTTTTTGCGTTGGTCACAATTTCGTGTTTATGCAATTCCATTTTAATTCGTATGCCTCCAATCTATTGAGTTGCGAGAATTTTCAACTCGACGCATCATTAGCCGCATTTGCTCCTCGTAAATGCGCCGCTGTGCGGCTAAGGGTAATTTATTTCGTTCCATTTCCTTTCTCAAGAGAAAGAACTAACGGAAAAGCAATAAATTCGACGCGGAAAAACCTAATAAAAAGATTTGCGAGCGGAACTCTCGCCTAGCTAGGATTTATTTGGAGAGAAGTTGGAAAGGAAGTACATTGTGGAATGAAGCCGCGTATTCGTTTTTAGTATAGCGGTGTGTTTATGAATGTGAAAACCTCCTGGCGCTTCCTGCATCTGAAAATGGCAGCTCTAGTCGTCACTGGTTAGTAAAGCATTTTTCATATGTGTTATCTGGTCTTGACCGAGTTGCATGAGAGGGCTATTAGTTTGAGCATGGACCATTTTTACGTTGCTAGCGCGAAAGAAATTTTCACTTAGACGAACATTGATTGAATTTCACACCCAAGTTGAATCATGAATGTGATTACGATTATAGCAAGCGAAATTCATGTCTACGTTTCATTTGCGGGAAATATGATCGATGAAATGGTTTATGATCACTTGAAATAATATTGGATTTCGGTAAAGAGGTGACATGATTTCGTCGCCATTGTCGAGTTTGTCATTGTGACCTTCAAGACCGTTCTGTATTACGGGTCGTACTCTAACCTGTACGTACGTTTTGCAGTTAGTATTGAAGCTGACTCAATGCTGTGCTAGTCTGGAATAAATTAATTCTTCCGCAAATAATACTTCAAGAATCATTGCACCGGTTGATTCAGCTCTGATTACAGTTCGGAAACGAAGCATATGTTTTACCTCACTTCTGAGCTACTTGTCACAAAAATATTTGCAACTATAACTATATATTTATAACTATGCTAGTCCAATTAACACTAGTCGCCGTTGACCAAAGATATTTACAACGACAAAGAGCTAATCGGTTTTAAAAAATTGAGGTCGTCCAAGAACGTCTATTGATCGGTTCTTCAAGTACATAGATAAAAAAAACGCAAAATCGGCTAAAGTTTTATGGGATAGAAACGAATCTAAATCTTGACACAGCTAAAATACTTGAGTTACTACATGCTATCTACCGTGTTACAGCCGTACCCTGTAACAATCTCTACACCTGTTGTGACGATCGTAAAGGGAACGTTCAAGGACATGAAACGCAAAACAAACGAGCGGCTTCTACAAACTGGAAGTGCCGTTTTATGGCAAAGTCGTATAGAGGCAGGAGGAACTGCCTGTATGATCTACGTAGTGTAAACCATAGAGATCCCTGATCAACTTATTGCCGAGATACCTGTTAATTGCCGAGATACCTGTTAATTGCGCTGGTTTCCCCTTTTTAAATTAAATCATGAAGAAGAGCTTTATTTATCCATATGGCGCAGGCCGTACGGCACGAAAAAGCAAAATAGGTCAGAATCCGAAGGCATTAAAGTTGGAAGGAACAACTCAAGTAGAAGGAAAACGTTTTCAACCCTTTTTTTTGCTCAGGGTCGAGATTTGAACCCAACTATATAAATATATATCCTTTCAATCTGGTATTTTGCTTATTTCATGTTCGATGCAACTGCAATATACCAATAATTACAACCATTGCAACCTACTTTCATGTGCGTGACACTGTCACTGAGAGAAAAAAAAATAGTCCGTCACGATTCTTTTCAACCAGGATAAAAGTTTGCATGCTTAACGATCGCTAAAATCTCTATCACGTTTGAACGTAATTTTCTTGCTTTCCCCTACAATCTGGTTATACTCCGATTTCATTGCCAAAACGTGAACGAACAGCTGAAACGATATTTTATCAAGTTTGGTAAAGCCGTAGCTTCTTAGTGAATGCGTGAGGTCAACCTCTTTTTCTACACCAACCTTGGCTTATCTCCCGATCGTCTCCGGCCAACGTCGACGTATTTGCGTGCCGATATGAAGATTATCAAGTACCCGTAAATTAGGCGTTTGTGAGGCAACAAAGTTTGGCGCTACCTTAGATTTGCCTCGCGATAAATTTGTCCACCTTCACGAAATTTCTCGATTATTATAATTCGCATGAGAGAATTTCATTGATTAGAACAAGTTATTCGCGAATAATGCTTAATGATAAATGCCTCCTCTTTAACCAAATACGTGAGCGAATCCTTGTAGTTTTGAATCGATTAAGAACAAACATCTTTCAACAATCATTCAAAAAAGGTTTCCGGAAAGATTTGGATTTGGTGGAAATGCATAATTAGTGACCATGTAATTTTAAATGTTCGCAAAGAATTATTGCATTGAAATGGAAATTTAGTATATTTTGAAAATATTAAACAATGGGAATTATTGTAAACTTTCGAGAAAAAGAACTAATTTAAAATACCCTAAACTAATAAACCCTAATAAAAGCAAAATGTATATTTTGTGTCGTGGTGCGAACTGAACGTTATTCATCCTGGATACACAACTTGACTGGCGTTTGTGACATTTCTGCTCCAGTTTCTCATCAATTAGTTTCCGTGAAACAGACCGTCAAACAATTAATCCAGGACATGTTTACTGTCGGACATTCAATTCGCCAAGTTGGCAATTGAACTATCTCAGGAGACTGTGGGCTAAATCTTTCGTAAGAGGTCGAATCGAAAGTCGTAAAATTGCTAGTTGCCGTGGGAAAAAGCTACCACTCTGTCGTCGAGACGATTAAACGTTGACATAAAAACGCATTTCGAGGCGAAGTCTTTTTACAGATCCGCCTCTCGTATTTCTTAGTTCCGGCCGTTATCCTCCCTTCAACAATACCCCACTAGGTCTAATCCAGGTCGTAATTCTTGCGATTCGTCAACTCAACCGAGCGAACTTTTCGCAGTTTAATGTCTTCCATTTCATCCAACTGTTTACGAGTAGTGTCAACGAACTCTGCAATCGTTTTTAGTTGTTCGCTCTTCAATCGACCCAGAAAGAGATATATCCTTACTATTATAGTCGACTCATCGGTTTTAACGAGTTGAAAGGCTATGAAAAACAACCTTAATGAAACTGAAAATGATTGTGTGTTTTGAGAAGCGATACAAATTCGAGAAGAATTAAACTAAAATGAATTAATTGATGCTACCCTACATTTTGTCAATTTGCAGTCTCGCTCGTATTTGTAGACGTAATTACGCGATATCTCAACGCAAACACAGACCGAGGACACTGAACAAACAGTTTCTCCACCTACCTTCCTGACCAGCTCGGCATAACTTTCCACCGTAGAACAGAATCGCAAAGCTCTTTTCGTTTATATTAAAATATATTCTTCGCAGCACTTCACGTTTTCTGTACAGTATTTTCTCACTGGTAAGTTTTTTCCGTATGAAACTTTTTTGTCACTTGGAATTCAGCGGGCGAATTTTGCTAACAGTCGTTTTTGTCAACGTGTTTCACTCACGTCCGGCTTTCAGGTTTTGATTCCACATTTAAACTTCCCCACTGTTGGATCGGAGGACTCAACTTTCACGCAGGTATAATAACGCGACATTACATGAATATTTTATACTGATGCAGCAAAAGATACACTTGCCCAATAAAACAACTAATCAACTAGTATAGGAAAACATCAACTAGTATAGTTTTCTGAACTTTTTCATTTTAAATGGTTGTTGAATATTTGAGCAATTAGATTTCTCATGTGGTACTCTTTTCGTGAACGTCGTCGTAGAGTGAAAGAATTTCGACGACGTTTATTTATTTTTGTTGACGGTTGGTATAATTTGATTTTCCCCAATCGAAACTTCCAAGCTCTCTCTAGAGTTGGTGATATCTTTGATATCACTGTAAAAAGGCGAAAGCTGCGATGGGAGTTTTTCATTCGATATCCCCCACCTTCAACTTAACAACCATTACGCGAACGTGCTCTTTTAAACTTTTCCAAACAGGAAAAACTGAAACCCTCTTGTCTACTTTTCCGTTTTATAATTCGAAGATTTCCAGGAACGGAGAGCTTAAAAAGTAGGGGGGAAAACAGTCGAGTCACGGGTGGAAAGTTTCAGCAAAAAGTCCGGAAACCATTTTATTGAGAGTTTGTATCGTCGGGGTCCGAAGAAAAGTGAGTTTTGCGAATCGAGTGGGTATCTCGTATAACTGCGCGAACTTCGGCATGAAATTGGAGTCGATGGGGTGAAATTCCGCGTACATCGGAAACGATGAATAATCATTTTTAAATGGGATCGTATTCGAAACGTTTCGAATCACCGAGAAAATTACGGTGCAGCAGGTAGTTGAATTCGTAAAACGATAAAGAAGTGAAAAGTTGAATCACGATACCTTTGACGGTTTGAAGCGAGAGCCGAAAATGATTCTCGACAATTCGAATTGATGGGAGAATTTGAAATTTATTTCACTTGTAATAAAAAATACAACACAGCTGATCGACGGGAAAACTACTCGGTTTTTTAAAATTTATATTAAATGCTGTTTTAGCTTTTTCAAGTGAGTTTTCAGCAGTTAAGCCGGTTTTTTGCCAGTCTTCTTTCACAGCATTTTACACTTTCTCATCATGAAAACGATGCGGCATTGGAAATAAAAACATTTTTCGTCTCTTTCTTGTTTCTCGTTCCATTAAGTATGTCTATCCAACCGTTTCGTGCAAATAAAAAACCTCGGGTACTGAATGATTCACTCGTCTACTTGATAAAATGGCCGAACATACAGTACCTATATCGAAACGTCTTATATATTTAACAGGGAAGCATCAGTTCCCATCTCGAGGGGGCAATATAGTTGAAGACCTCATTCTATGGCTCCCGATGCTTCTAAGTCAGTGGAAAGTCACGCTTTACTTCGTACCGAGAAGAGAAAAGGTTCTCTTGATGCCTGAAAAGCTTTGGATAGCTTTACGGCAACGTTCAGGCCTTTGAGCGCACTTTGAATACAAATCGTTCAACCTTAGGTAACCTGCTCGTTGGAAATGACGTATTTTGCATGAGGTCATCAGATATTTTCTTCATCCTGCTGCTTTTTCTCACTTCGACCGATCGCGCCTCTTTCCCTAGACGGGTTTGCATCGTATTTTACACTTTCTCATCATGAAAACGAAACGACCAACCGTATCATAAATGTATTGTTATGATCCTTGATCCGGGTCGTTTCGAGGGGAAATTAGACCCACTTATAAAGTTATTCTTGGATTTATTAAGGGATTCCTTTGAGGCGCAGAGCAAAGAGGAAGCTTTCAGGAGGGGAGTTTCAGGTTTGCTCTCGACGACTGCCGAGGAACGGAGCCGAGCCACCCTCCAAAACTGAAATCCTGCTGACTAAAAATTGTCCGCCGCCATTATTGGGTAGCGATCGTTTTGCTGTGAGTCACCACAATATATTATTCCTCACAAATACTTTCTTGCGAGTTCTACCTTCAGCAGAGATTTTCCTGTGATCATTTAAAAAAAATTGAAATTTCGATGCTTTTTAAAAGTTTTATTTTTTATTATATTCCACAGCATACCATTCATTATTCCGGTTCACCATTTAAGCATATAGTTTCTTTAACGATGTTCTACTCGTGTTTCCAGAGAGTTCAAATGATCTCCAGCTAACTCCAAAACTGTAATCTCCGTTTCCATGAACGGGGACGAATTGATACGCCCTCTTGACAGAAACTTTTGGCCAAAAGAGCGACCGCAGATGATGACAAGGCGATGTATATGAAGGCAAAAGTTTCGTCTTTGATCGGAGTAATTGCATTAACTTCGGATTATAGGGGGTGAGCTTGTTGATTTTAGCGCAGAAAAAACCAAGAGATACGAAAAAGAGGCTGAGCTTTACTTCAAAAAGAAACTAGAGCTCGCCTTTTTTTTACTTTTGGTGGCATCCGCTTCGATAACCAATCGAGCAAAGAACAAAGTCGTTTGAGAATCGCGTTTTCAATGCTGTGAGAAGTTTTCATCTTTAACGCGCTTGTTTAGTTTTTTCGCGTTACAGGAAATTAAAGTTCATTGCTTTTGATCTTTACGTCGTCGTAAAATGGCGAGAAAAATCACGTATCCATTCGCCTTTCTGGGGCACGATAAAGACCAGAGATGCTCAGTGCGTAGTTTGCTTCTTGTGTTTAATCAAACGCCGCATTATAAAATCTAAACTCAAATTCTCGAATGAATCTTGTACCTAATTTTACTGAAACTGATAAGTGGATAGGTACAACGCAATCCGTTATAACCGGTTGCATATGCAAACGAATAATATTTTCTTATTTTATTTTTCGCAGTTTTCACAGAGTTATAGGGAGGTGATGGGTATCTGATTGACCTATGAGGCCAAAATTTACGTGAATACTACTTTGTTTGTCGTAGCATTTATGCATTGCATGTTCGTTATCTTCAAGAATCGGTTTAAGATACACACGCTTGCCGAAGAACTTAATTGCCTCAAAACCGGTCTTGGAATCGAATTTTCTTGAGCTCTCTTATATTTGAAGGTTTTAGTGATAATCGTGGTATGTATTGTGATTATGTGGGTATTCGTCGATGCATAGAAGGCGAGGATAGGGATTCCATTAGACCGAAAGCGCTGACTGAAGTCGAGCAACGGTTTACGCTGAACAGCGCGGAGTGAAAACGAACGAGTGAACGCCTTAGGCTCCCTTGGGATCCTCTTTATCCCGTGATTGGCTAAATATTTGCCAGGAGTCTTGTCAATCTGAAGCGCTTGAGAGCTGCGAGTTCCCCCAAGGCCACGAGGAGCAGATGCTTACAGAAGGTTCTCAGTTCGTGGGTTTTCACTCGATGAGGACGACATGCTCGTTTCTGTCTTGACAACTAACACCCAATTCTCATGGGAAGCTCTTCTTCAGCTGTCAAATATGCATTGCTCCTCAATTTGCTTTATAACGCTTAAATTGCGAAAAACGAATATCGTATTTTTTTCTCTGATACGAGAACTCAGTCTTTCAGTTCCTTTGTTATCTTTAGTTCTTCGGAAGTTTAGCACAACCTACGGACGCTGAACGTTCACCGCACGATCAAGATCATATTAGCAATCTACGATCGGTTTGGAAATAAATTTGTAATGGAATCACAAACTAACTACCGACTATCTACTCTCCCTATTTGCAATCGTACCAACGAGGAAAGTTTCCTTTTCTGAAAGGGAGGTTCTTTCAAAATCGCCCTTGTATGGCGGATTGTACACCTAAGGAAACTTCTCGTAAAGGAAGTGGTGTAATGGAGCCCAAGAAGAACAAACATACAACTACCTCTCCGTTCTGCTAATATGTGTTCCATCTTTCCTTCTCACTCAAACCCACACGTATGGAGGATTCTTCTGCTGAGAAAGGGCAAGGGCGTGACCGAACTTTTTCAATTACAGCAATTTATCGAAATTCTTCCCCGTTCCACTCGCAGAGGGTAAAAAGGTTTAGAAAGGTGGCCGTAGCGTGGAGGAGTATGAGCGAGAGAAGTGTGCAAGAACGAAGATGAAGTTGGGAGAAGTGGTTTTTTGGCATCCTGGCCCTGGCCCTTGTCACTGGATTGGAACGAATGGAATGCGGCTGACTTTCTTCGTCGACCCTTCTCCTCTAATACACCGAAGGTTCCCAAATCGGTCTAATTTTCCTATTGCATCGGCAAACTGCATAAATGTAAATATTATAATCGTCCGGTCGAAGATTACTGTGAAAAGAAAATATGCTTGCTGTTTATGATGGTTTATTATTGGGAAATACACAAAAAATAAAATTTAATATTTTTCAAAATATTTCGCCAAATAAAAAACATTGTAATCAATGAATGTAGAAATATAGATGAGTATAAATAAAATATTAAAATGGGAAATATTAAATAGCAGTACAAGTAAATTAGATAGTAAAAAAATATATGTATAAACAATGAATGAGAAAAAAATTAATAGTAAATAAAATGGTTAAAAAAATTATAAATAGTATCTGACAAACAGTTCCAATATTTGACAAGTGAATGTTTCAGAAATACTGGAAATCTTGGGAAACATAGGTCAGACGGTAATCGAGAAAATAGAAAAAAGAAAAAGGTTAATGTAATTGAAGTTGCATAATTCAGAAGCACCAAAATAGTTACAATCGAATTCGATTTAGGAGACGAGGGTTGACATTCCGATTGCCCATTTTACCTGTCCTCAACCTCTAAAATCTCAGATCTAACTTCACTCTATCGCGTGATCTTATCATCCCGAGCATCTATTAAATCTTTGCAACTTTCCTTTCGTGTTGCTCGTGCAATCTATTCCATCATAGGCGTGTTAGTTTGGCGATCCGTATTTGTCTATTTCCTGGAGTAATTTGCGTAATAAACGAATTTCATCAGAACTTTCTATGTTTCTCATCGAGTCTGGTTCCAGATCAATCGCATTGTTGCTCACTTCAGGCGTGCGCAATTTCACGGAAACCCTTTGGCTCCCATGAGGCTGTCGTATTGATGCTGTGTCGTTACAGTTGAATTTCCTGTTACTTTCGAACCAATACCTGTGGACATTGGTACGTGTACTGAAAGCTGTTCGAGTTTTATCGCTCTCCCATAATGGCAAGGCAGAGAAATGCTAGTACACACGGGGCTATTTGAGGGACTCGGAATGGATAAATAGAGTTGGAAATGGTGTTTGAGGTGCTGCAAGCAGTCGAGGTCCACAGGGACGTGTTTGCCGCGATCGATATGCAAATGAGGAGGGAACGGTTTCCTGATACGAAGAAATCGAATAAAGAGCGGAAATGGTAGGTGATTTTTGGTAAAAAAACTACCGAAAGCCAAACGTCTCAGGGAAAGAATTAGATTCGCAGACATTTCTCGATAGAGTGTCTCATTAAGCAGTAAAAGTAACTCATATGTTTACCTAACATTTAGTGGTATAATCAGGTTCTGGGAAACAGAACTAAAATATTGAATGAGTTTTTAGTAATATAGTTTGAAAAAAGTATTGATTAATTTGTGAGATTTTCTCATCCCCATAACTTCACTTCGTAGTAAGGCACCGAAACGGAAAATAACGCCGTCCTACTAGTAGATGAATATTATAACTCGCTGCAGCGTTGAATTTATTGTCCCTCGAAACACGATGATGTCAGGAAAAGGTTTCAGGGTGTAATCCTTGGGTATACGATTGATTGAGAAACTGGGAATAGGCAATCAAATTTTGGTCGTAGTGCCGTTAGTGTATTCAATTATATTTTTATGTTATGTCCCCGCAGAGCTATTAACGTTTGAAGAAAAGTCAAAACACATTTTTTGACATAAAGTGGAATATATCTCGAGAGCTATCATATATGCTAGCCATTTTCTTATTTTTAATCGATTCTACGTTAAATTTCCTTCATTTTCTTCCACAGCACCTAATCGTTCCCGTTTCGGGAACGTGACGAAAAAAATCCCTAAGTTGAAACTTCAAAAGCATTAAAATTGAAAAAAATTCGAAAAATATTAATAATCGTTCGATTTTGTTTGTTTTCACTTTAAATTCGAATTCTTCGTCTAATTTCCTGTAGGAATCATTAATTAATCAAATTTGAACAGTACTGTAAGTATTTGCAACGGAATTTCAAAGTTGAAAAACGTAGGAGTGGCGTAGTATCAAACCCGGAAAAACACATAGCTGTCGGCAAAATTCCGCCGTTTTGACGTCATATTCGGATTCAGCGTTAAATTTCCTATAAGAATAGCTTTCAAAATCGCTTTAAAACGATGATTTAATTTTTCACTATTACCGATGCCAGCGGAGCTCGGAATTACGGCCGGCGAACAACTCGATGTACGGAAAATAATTTCTCTGGCTCTGTTTAAATTTTTTTCACCAAATTTTTTGCTATGTACGTGTGTAAGGCGTTCAAATGAAGACTCCTGCATAATAAAACAATTGATTCGCATTTATTTTGACCCCGAAAATCACCGTTAAAGTCCAATTTTTGAGCTTTCAAAAGCCGATTTTTTTGGACCACTTGCAGATTTTTCCGAGAAATAAAAAAAATCACAAAAATACATCTTGGTAAGACACAACGTCCCTAAAAATTTCAGATTTTTATCTACATCGAGAGAGGAGTAAAAAATCGTTAAATGGTCGGTTGAAAAAAATCGCAGGGGTACCCCATGGATTTTTCGCGAAAAATTTTTTGGAATAGATTTAGTTCAAATTCAGCATAATGATACTTGATGATGTGTATATCAATAATATATGGTTCATTCTTTGTTTCTTTCGCACTAAATAGATGAAAAGAACGGTTGAAGTTGAAAAATGTCATGTTTTCGTGTATAGTCTACTAATATTGTTGAATAACGCAAAAACGGTTGAAAAATGGATAGGTACATTACATTAGGAAAATGTGGACAATTAAATTACCTATCTTTTGATATACTCAAACATTTGAATTGACGACTTTTTGTCTGAGTTATCCTCTGTGCAAGTTACAAATCTTGGAAAACTTACAGTTGTTATGTCTAATTTTGCTCCTACTTTGCTCCAGTTGAAAAACCCAATACTTCATGATACAAAGTACATTCAAACACCACCACCAACATACCAAATTATAGCAACTACTAAGTACTATCTACTATAAAAATACCTATAGTGGAGATTGAGGGGGAGAAAAACATGGCGACTTGTTCTCCTGTTTTTTTTTTATTAGCTTGCCAAGCACTTTCGCCCCTTCGGGCATCATCAGGGCTTCCTACATAAATAATTCAGCTTGATAAGTTCAAGTCCCTGATGATGCCCGAAGGGGCGAAAGTGTTGGCAAGCTAATATAAAACAGGAGAACAAGTCGCCATGTTTTTCTCCCTCTCAATCTCAACAGCGAAGAACTTTTTTATGGTACACACATCTGAAAGCCAATTGGTCGGTCCCATTTCATCGGTTAGGCCCATTGTCACAACGGGTGAAGCCGATTTTGTAAAGGAAACAGGATTAGTCCGGTCAGGTCGTACATAGGCTGTGCCTTGACTAAGCTTGTTCCGTGTGCTCTTGTCTTCCCCAAGGATCTCGTGTCCGATTGTTCTCCGCAGACGGCCCCTCGTCTAATCCTTCCAAAGGTCATGGCTTAGCTTGGAGTTGAAAATATTTCAGATTATTCCGCCGATTCGTTTTACCGGAATGATGATATGGTGCCAGTTTGTAAAAAATATTTTTGCTTCTGCTTCCAGCCGATATCAAATCAATAAAACCCTGCAAATGATTGTACTGTGGCTAATGAGACTTTAGCTATGATGTGTACTTCTCACATGACCATCAACTAGTAGCAGTGACTATCCCAAACATCTTTGAATGTTACCATTTAACAACAAATGGGTACTAGAAAATAGAATTCCTTAGAAACTATTGCAGTTTAAATATTTATTTAGCAATCTATTCTTATTTTATCTAATTACTTAATTTAAATTCGGCTTTACTGCCTAAGTAAAGGCAGAAAAAGAAAGTGTTTGACGAGCATTCCAACGAGTATAGAACGGCTTTTACAGCTAATTAAAACCTCGAGTCGTTATGCCCAATTTCTCCAAATCTCGAGAATTTCACATAATTATAAGGGCTGTAATAATTCAGAAACTACAAAAGCTTTCGTCTTATTCGGGCCTCATTCGATTCACCACCCACAAATCGATAAGAATTTATATTGATCACCCTAACGGGTCCGAAAAATGGGAAAATACTCATTTTTCCCCTTTAAAACACCTTAAAAATCACTTCGAAATTGATTTGGCTAAAGAATTGAGACATTGTCAAACCAAGAATGATCTTCTGTGAAAATATCAAATAGTTTTCTCAGAAAAGTGTAGACTGTGGATGAATAGAATTTTCGTTTATTGGATATTCGGACTCTACGTGCCCTCAAAACGTAAAAGACTTTTGGTTTATTATTCAATAATTAATAAACCATTGTAATCGCCCAAGAAAAAAAAATTTCTAACCCCCCCTCAAAATTTGATGTTTTACGTTTCAAGGCATGTAGATTCCGAATATCCAATAAAAAAATTCTGTCCGTCCGCCGTACGCCGTCCGCCGTACGCCGTTAGCAGTTTTCCGGCCAAACTGTAAGAGCTAAAAATTTGAAATTTTCACCAAAAATCAATCTTGGTCCCACGACGGCCCAATTCTTGAACCAACTTGCTAGCTCAATTTTAAGGGTATTTTTGGGGGGTTTTGAGGGGGAGAAAATTCATATTTTCCAAGGTTTTTCAGAAAAATGTGTACGTGGTATCAAATTATATAGATTTTTGGACGCTGAATCGAATGAGACCATCGCCGGATCGATAGCTTTATTGGTTCTCGAGTTATCGCAGCTTTTGTGCCGAATTTGGGAGATTTTTAGAAATTTGACGTGAGGGTATAACTCGAGAGTTCTTGGAGCTATATAAATCGTTCTATACTCATTGGAATGGTCGTCAAACACTCTCTTCAGCTGTATCGTTAGGCAATAAGTTTAGCTTTTAATTAGGAAATAAAGAAAAATAAAAATGATTAAAATTACAATAGTTGCTACGGAATATTTCCCGATAGTTACCATCTTCTGTTTTTCAGTGGGAACGTTCACAAATGTTCGGAATATTTTTAAAATGACAAATGGATAGTCTTCTCAAATCAATATTGAAGCGAAATAATAATAAACCACTGTACAATCATTTGCAGCGTTTTTTTTTTTCTTCTTCTTTACTTCAATTGCGTTCTGCTCCTGAAAATTCGCCTTTAATTAGAATTGTCAATATCATGCGTCGACGTTCGACCTAAATCTTACCCTTTATATTTATGAAGAATGCGTGACACACATCAGTTAGCAGTCTGTTGACCTGAGGTGATTCAGGAGAACACAATACCAACAAAGTGCTACCTCCAAGGGTGGTCAGGTAAAGCAAAAACTTGGATAAAAGAAGCCAGCAAGAGCTCGTAACACTAATGGATTGCTAAACCTGCGACAGTCACGGCACACCCAAACGATACCTCACACAACCCGTGCTCCATCTATGAGACTCTGTCGAGCAACATAATCAAACTAGATAAGCTCGGGTGCACGATGCCTAATGGACTTTTTACGTTCCACAGCATCTTACAACCCTTTTGAAGGGAGGAGGGTTAGCCCGTGTCGGGGTTTCCTCATTCAAAGGGGAACTCGGAAGAAAACGCCCGCACTACGCTTTCAGATTATACGACTCCTGACAAGACAAGGTCTCGGTATCAAGAAGACACTCCCGTTTAGAGAAAATAAAAACCGAAAGGAAAAAAAAAGAAACAAAAGAGATCAAGAACACGAAGCAGTGTTTTTACACCGTCGAGCACAGATAGTACTTACCTCCTCCTTCTATTCACATTCAGATGAAAATCTCCTTCCCTAGTGCGAATTAGTTGCAGTTAGCTTTTCTCTCTTTTATCCCCTGGGTTTAATAGCAGAACAGAGGAAATTGCAGGATTGAACGAGCATTTAAGGTAATAATCATAATCGAAATGATTCCTGCTTCAATAAATATTTCATTAACGGTACATTTTAAGAGGTCAACTAATGATGATGGCTTAAATGAACAACTAGCTTAACTAATCCTGGATAAATTCGAGTGAAATTGATGTTTAAAATAAATTATGTAAGAACTGGGGTTACTAACTCGACTTTTTTTAGTGAAGATTACATTTTTTATAAATGGACGAGAGTGGTATAAAATATTCAGTTTCTTCTAATTTTTTTTTCTTTTTACAACATTCGATTCCTCGGGTTAAATTTCACCCTTATCCCACTCATTCATACTCCATGCTCCAGAGATTGTTCGTAGCTCGCACTGAATTATTTACACACCTAAAGTTACGGTAGCTCCTCTAGGAGAATGTTAGACTTGTAAAATATTCAACGTAGCTTAGTTAAACATTTATCGCTCCTTTCCCTACGCGAAATCTCCACTTCTTCTTTTTCTGTTGGAATGCTGGATTTCAACTGGAAAGAGGGAGAAGATCTTTGTAATGTCCTTCCGTGTCCTTCGTTCTAAAGCACTAACTGTCCCTTAACGTTCCCCTCTAATGGAACTCTCTGGTGCTCAATTCGGCGGATTTGAGAGTTTGCTCTGGTACTTAGCTCTAGCCCGGCTAATCTTCGCACTAACAGCCTCTCTTGAGCCCTAAGGAAAATTAGACAATTGTAGCATTTAGACGTCTGAGCACGTATGTTGTGCTCAGTGTTTCCCCAGGTTATCAGGACAGTCAATTTAGCGCATTCGATTTGTATGTTTTGGCAATTAATTGGTCTCAGGACCATGTGAACCATTAGGGTACATCATTTTTCAAAGGCTTAAGGCGGAGTCTTTTTTTACCGTTGTTTTTCCGCGGTCGATAATATGACGGTATCAATTGATGCGTATGATTTTAAAAAGTAACCTCTCCCCACGGCCACCGTGGAAAAACGCTGGTAAGAAAAACTCCCTATTATCCCATTTGATGCCCTGACGATGGCCGAAGGAGCAAAAGTACTCGGCTGATCAATGATAATTCAAAGAATTGGTCAAGTGTCCAGCCCTTCACCACTCCAGCGGCGCAAGAAATGCTAAAGCAAAACCATGAATTACTTGATATTTTGAGCGATTCAATTGTTCTGAGATCGAAAGTTTTTTGGATCGAGCAAAGCACAGAACCAAGTCGATTGCGAGGTAGCTATTTAAACTCCGATCGCTATCTCTCAACGGAAAGGAACTTTATCTCGGACGAAAGGCCGTTCATCTATGGGCGAAAGAGTTTGTAAGTTCGTTTATCAGCAGATGGTTTGTTCACTTAGCGAACTTTCGTCCCCAGCATTCTTTGTCGTATTTTCGAAAGCGGATTTTTCCGTTTGGCATAATACTTCGAGCAAAAAAATCTAAGCTCACTCTTGAAATTTTTCAGAATTTATAACATATTTATACGGGGTTAATGTGAAACAACCTCTCGCTCGATTGATACACTCAATATATGCACTCACTGATAGGAATTGAACCTATCACCTTAGTTGGATGCCATTCCATACTGTTGGATTTAATGCCGACAGAATTAGCTACCTATGCAAAAAAAAAAATTATTTTCTCTAAATAATGACAATGGAGCAATTTATCTGTCTATTACTGTGGATCTGCGTTAGCTGTTAACAGTCTTCACTGGGATAGACAGGAAGCCGTAGCAATGCAAATCTAATCTGTAAAACAAGGGAAGCTGCAGAACTGGAGCGTAGTGGTAATCAACATCCGGGACAATCAACTGCTCGAGAGGGCTGGTAAATAGTGGTAGAAATGGTCGAGGTGATTGAAGGGTTTGCACTGGCAAGCTTTAAGCATCCTATCTCGATGATACACATCGCTAAACTTTGCAATGTCTAAAGATGCCAAAAAAATCACCACCATTGTCTCTACTTTGGTTGGCTTTCATTTTTTAACTTTTCCAACCTCCATCAGGAGTATATTCTAACCAGCTGAACAACCGAGAAAGTTATCGCATTTTTTCGAATTGTTGTAAGATTTTTTCTTTGAATAATTGGCCTTGGGATACATTATTTATAGTAATTTAATCGTATCGATTTGCGTCCTCAATATTTTAGCGTTATATTCGATATCATCTTTGTTTTGAGTGTAAGGTTTTAGTTTCTAGCTAATTGCTCGCTAAATTACAATATTTGCTACGGAGTTTTCCCCTATAGTTACCCATCTGTTTTTCAGTGGGAACGTTCACAAATGTTCAGAATAGTTACTATCACTAATGGATAATCTTCTTAAATCATTATTGAAGGGAAGGAATAATAAACCACAATACAATCATTTGCAGCGTTTTTGTAATTGCAACAGAGACCAAAATCCGCATACATACAATATTTTTCCATACATTGCGGAAAATTTTCGCTCGCTTGTATTCAACTTGCTACGTCTCAACTGATTGTGCTAGCTGTCAAATGAAGAGAGAACTATGGGCAAAGTGCGCCAACTGGTCGGTTCCTTCGACAATAACTCGCACAAATGCGAACCCACCGGCGCCTGGAAGTTTTATCGAGGCAATTCCAAGAGCTACTTCACCTCATCCGACCCAAAACGACGTCTTTCCTCTTACGAATCCGACCGGCGATCAGGACCAGTTCTATATTTCTCCAATACAATATCCGGCGACAATAGCAGAGTGGTCACCGCCCTCCGACGGCCGACCGAACATTGAAACCCAAATCGTGGTTTCAACATCAACTTGCTATGAAAAACATGGCTGTTCAATGCTCCCTTTTGAAGCGATCAAGTCAAATACTGTCTGACGTTGGTATACCTCTAATGATCGACCTTCATATCTTTGTTTGTACAAAATAAAACCGCGTTTTGATCGCTTTATAAATGTGAGAACACGGAATTCATCAACTCGTGAATATATCATGCCTGATTGAACTTGCTTTTTCAGGGGAAATTCCATGTCAAGAACGCCAATTTCACAACAGTTGACTATAGTTTATAGTCTCTTGCTCGGAAATTCAACGGCCGAATAAGTTTGTGTGTCACCGGTCTCACGTACAATAAAACACGCAAAAATTGGCAAAAAGCGCGCAGCCTAGGCGTTTTTATAACCACTGCATCGCTTACCGAGTGGACGTGTGTGCGCCTCGGTCGATTTATGCTCTTCGAGATAGAATCCCAAAGGAAGTAGAATGCGGAGGGTGTCGGTTGATTTATGCGATCCCCAAAACCCTCATATACCGAAAAATCCACTTGGCCTAGTACGAGCCAACCAATAAAAGTAGTATGCTCATGTACCGTTCTGATGTATTGATATTATTCTATCGTTACGATAACTCCACTCTTCTGACCTTAGTGACTTAATAATCGCGTAGCGATTACTTCAACATGTGTAGTTTATTGGGTGGTACTTTCATTCACTTTTTCATAGACCTTAATCGTCGCTGACGGCTTTCAAAAAGTCTGCATTTTCTTGAGGTATTTGTACATAAGACATTCTATATTAAAACTACTCATTTAGATTTTCTCGCGAACATTTCTATATTAAAACTACTCAGTTAGATTTTCTCGCGGTGAGATAAAATGTAGCTTTTGAAGCTGAACGTGAATTTGGTTCCGGAGAGAACAAAATTGGCCGACTCAGCTTGCTTTGACGGCCCATTAATGTCATCGATGTACGGATGAATATTTCACAATACTCTCTTCTTACTTCAACTTTTTCCACTTCCTTTTCCTTTTGCTTCCTCTTTGTCTAACGAGCTTCGACACAAACCTTTCAACAAAAAGCAACAAAGGCATCTTCAAGTCCTCCTTTGCCTTCTGTTTCTTTATCTCTTTCAGTTACAGCAAATCCTCCGTTTCGGTTATAAGGCCCTCCATCGGCCCTTAAGGTCTCTTCAGTACGGAAGATGCTTTTAATGGCCAGTGAAGGGCCTCTTCCATCGCTTGACCGACGAGAAAAACATAAGCAGGAGAGAAGGGATTTCTTCCAAAGGGGTGAAGACGATTGCATTTGTATTTAAGAACCAGACATCGGCGACGGCTCGAGTTTTAATTACATGTTTTGTTTCTTTGATCTCAAAAATTGATAAGATCAAGAATCATATTAGCAGCGAGAGGGGTTCGATAAAGTACACATGCTCGGACTAATTTTGATTGAAAAGTTTCAAACAAAATGCAGAATGAACGAGTTATTTTCATTAAAATAATTAGAAATATCGGAAATAATGTTGTAATCCATGATCTGAAGGTAGCCGAAACACTATGAAATAATTTCCACTATCATCATTACGCGGCAATAGAAATGGCTTCTTGGGTTCGATAATAAGTTTCAGCATAAAATGTTTTCCCTTTCAAATAGGGAATTGAGGGACATGAGGAATTTTGCAGCAGGAATTTTTTAGTTTGCCCGATAGCAAGGTTTGTAAGACACCGAGAAAGAGAAGGAAGTTAGTTCTGGCCTCCAGCGCTTATTGTTCCGAACCACGCGATTCCGAGTGCTTCCCAACTGACTCAAACTCCCTACTACCCTACTAAACTACCTCATTCCCAAACTGCCTTCCTATCCTCGACTGCCTTTCGTAACACTGGGAAGATAGACTTTCCTTAGCTCGTATGAAAGGCCAATAAAACCAACACGTGACCACATGAAAGTAAAGCTAAAAAGTAAATTCCTATTTCAAGAGCATAAAATGGGATGTGAAAGTCAAATAATGTACGTCTACTTTCAATTTCAATTGTAAGATGCGAGTAATCAACCGTCATTGTATTTACTCTGTATACATCGTCGTATTTATTATTTATCCTGCTCCCGCTCGAAATTGAAATATTGCGATTTGCAATTTCCTCAGCTAGTTTTCCTGAATAAAAGTTGTTGGGGAAGCTGAACAGAAAAATGTGATGTTTTGAAGCTAACATATTCGGAATGTATCAGAATTACTTTTTCAGTGAACTTATTATTCCAGGAATACCATATTCCTTATTGGGGTTCTTCATACAAATTTAGATCAATTGTACCGAAACACAGCACGAAAAGCGACTTCTATGTATTATTTACTCTTAGAAGTTGAGAAACACCTTGAACCAATATCTTGAGGAAAGAGGACGAATTATTCGAACGGAGCCAACGCGGTCCTGAAGTTACAACCTTCACTAAAATGTTAGAGGAGGAAAAGCAGAAATTTACTGATGAAAAAATACGGGGAGAGTCTATTATTTAGTAGGTTACAAGAAGACATAGAAGGCTGTTACAGTTTAAAGCGAAAACTGAAGGTAAAGTGGGCCAAACTTGGAACGTACATCTTCGTAAATCAGGGCACCAACCGCAAACTCCACCAAAAGCGCAAACTGCTAGGCAACAGCTTCGTCCTTTCTCCCGTTGGGTCAATCGAGTGGAGAAAATGGTCTAACCCAGTTCAGTAGTGATTCAAACTTTGAGTCTCCAGCCTATACTCGTACAAACCTGACGGATTTAGGTACACAACTAGAAATGGAAAACCGACAGTGGCAACGCATTCGCATGCGCATTATATTGTATGAACGAACTATTGAAAGTTGTAATACTAATCCTTTGCATCGTACGATTGGGTATAATTTCCCCATGGCCTGCAATTTGCATTCCTAATTATTTCATACTGACTCAAACGCTCACCCTTGACTAGATACGTGCTAAGCGCTCGACATGGTCATCACCTGCAACAGAGGACAATATAATTTAACTTAATCGTCAAAAGTATGCTAATCATAGTTTTTTTTTTTTTTTTTTTTTTTTTTTTTTTTTTTTTTTTTTTTTTTTTTTTCAAAAAATGAACTAGTTATTGTTTTATAGCGGTCTGTTCCGTGCAGTATCGTCGGCGTTGCGAAAAGAGTTCCCAATTGCCTGTTTGTGTTAATAATTTGCCGTTTTATTCTGCAAAGAGAGGTAAGATTAGCATTTCATTCAATAATATGTTCCCTCGGAGAGAACCTATATAATATATTAGAACCTATATAATTTTTTTTTTTTTTTTGTAGGTTGAGGGGCAGAAAAACGAGGCGACCTCTTCTCCATTTTTTATTATTCAGCCGAGTACTTTCGCCCGTTCGGGCTTCTTCAGGGCATCATAGGACCAGGGCATTATAGGGCCATAGGGCCATAGGTACCATTGGTCCTATGATGCCCTGAAGAAGCCCGAACGGGCGAAAGTACTCGGCTGAATAATAAAAAATGGGGAAGAGGTCGCCTCGTTTTTTTCCCCCTCAACCTACAAAAAGAAGTAATGCGACCACCTGGAGAAGTATATAAATGTTTTGTTTTTTCGCACCAATCTGACTGAAGAGTTTAATTTCAGTATGACAGCTAGATGTCCCGATTAACACGTATTGCAAACTTTTCTGTCTACAATGATGAGGTCTGTATACGCTGGCCGATATCTTCGATCAAGTCAGCTGAACCACAAAGGCTGTTGAATAGATGCACACACAGATCGGTGTTGGTCGTACAATTTCAGAAAGAAGAGGAAAATAAACAAAAGGTAACAAAGGTCGACGACGAATGATGTAAACCCTAGTCGCTGTGAGCGTCTTCTTTAAAATACTATCCCGGCTAAAATGGCATCGTAGCCAATTTCCTTTTGCAATGTCGACTTATTCGTGCGTCCTAATTTGATCGCCGATTTCCCTACTTCGCGTCACAAGCCATTTTGCCGTTTGTTTTCTGGCCAATGTCAAAAGCAGAAGTGAATTCTCGTTCCAGCAGCTCGAAAACTCGATAAGCTACGAATCTTCATTTAAACACTCATCATAATCCCGGTAAAAGCGATTATGAGCTGTAGAGCTTAATGTTTTCATCCGCTTGCTTCCTATACACGCTGCGACCCATCCATTACTTCATACTTTATCCCACCTATTAGCAACAACGTTGTTTCATCTCTCAGGTGCCATTTCCAACGCAAACTCACACTCAGCTCTCTCTGGTGGACGGAAAACTGAATTAACCCATGGAACTGGACGGAATACAATTACATTGCGTTACATTTGCTTCTCTTCCTATTGCGTCTGTTGCTTCTCCGAGCTGCAATTAGCAGTGCGTTATCGCGCCTCGTTAACATAACTAGAATGGAAATGGGAAACGTCGGGTATGCGCGAGGAGGTTTTCTAACATGAGAACGTGCAGATTTTATCGGCCAAGAAGAGAAGAGCTTTACCGTGCAGGGCAATATTTAAGCGGAAAAACATAGCCGAGCGACAACAGTAACGGCGCCGTTGTTAGAATCTACATTCCAAAGCTCTCACGACAGAGGATATTCTTTATTTTTCAAATTGAGCTCGATGATGATAATCCTTTTTCTTTATAATGATAGCACGTTTTCATGTTTTCACACTGAATAAGC
The DNA here is from genome assembly GCA_037159825.1 of Tupiocoris notatus. Taxonomy (NCBI): domain Eukaryota; kingdom Metazoa; phylum Arthropoda; class Insecta; order Hemiptera; family Miridae; genus Tupiocoris; species Tupiocoris notatus. Next base: position 83,949 of record JASJUZ010000404.1, on the reverse strand, counting down.
TTTCTCTTGACACGATACCGATAGGCAATGTTTGCTTTTGAAGAGCAAAGTGATTACCCTCGAGAGCCCTCATAACACTGGCAATTAATGATGAAACTACCTCCGTTATGTTCTGGCAGGTTCCTACCTTTACTGCACCAGATAACACGATTTTCCCGCTATGCTTCACTCTTCACACCTGCCCGTTTCCCTCAGAACATTCTTTCACACCTTCTCTATCGCTTCGTTTACTCTGTTCACTCACTCTATTTACACCTATTCTTGGTAAGCGAATTTTCACTGATATAAGAAAGTAGAGCAGTGTACACTACTCCAGCTTCAGTTGTTTGAGTTTCTCAAATAAGACGTTGCCATGTGACAACCAGCGAGACGCTATGAATCCTTTCTTTCCACCTAGTTTTCTCTTTTCGGTTCTCACGTTTTATGGTTTTTATTATTCGCATTTTCCGACTTCATTTAGTAATAAATTCCAAGCTTTTTGCATAGCTTTTGTATCGCTAAAGCAGTTTCCTGTTCCAATTTAAAACTTCGGATTTCCTCATAAAGAAGTAAACTAATAATAAACTATAATAATAAACAAGAGAATCAATTGGTCAACATTTGTTACAAGACTCTAAGCCCCTAGCTAAGTATCTAAACCAAAGTTGTTTTTTTTTGCAATCAAGTGCTCAAATTAGTGAGCAAATTAGAGCAAATTAGTGCGCGCTTCTATAATAGAGGAAGACGATCGCTTGAAACAGTAACCAAAACAGATCGAAGATAAATTTATTCGAAGGGAACTGTTGGCTTCCCATGCACTTCGCAGACAACTAAATTTAACTTCGGAAACGTAAACGATCCAACAGAAACGTAAACAGAAGCACGTTCAGAACGAATTCTTCGCTCTGGTCAAAGTAGCATTCGGTGATATTACCTATCCGTATGGAACATCGCATAACAGGGTGCAGACAACTAGAATTTTTTATGGAATAATAACTATCGAATAATTTTCAACGTTTGCTGAATCGTTTTAAATTTAATTATTTTTCATTTCATTCAATCATTTCGATCATTCAATTAAATATAATTCATTTCATTAAATCCTTTTCAAATTCATTTTAAATCATTGTAAAATTAATTAACTATCCCAATTCAATCTGATCGTAATACCTGTCACGCGACTCCTTCAAAATGACTAGATCGCTATAGGAATAGACTTTTATTTTGCGTTAACAGGTGCTTGTATTCTGTATTCTTCTGGTGCGCGTTCAATGCCTTCATTGTGTCTGATTATTTGCATTTGCAAGTACTTGCTACCGGATCTTTATTTACTGCGGGGAGGATAAAAATTATTCAGTTCGCCCCAGGCTGAACTCCCTACGTGAATCTCGTGGTCTGTATTAATAATTTCCATGTTTATTAATTTCTCTATGGGACACTTCGTATAGGCGAAATAGCCTCAAGTGTATGAATTGAACCTTTCGAGCCCGAGGTGGAATTAATTTTCCGCTCCCAGAATTCGAGACGATTTCGGATTTCTGACTAAGAACAGTCGAGAAAGACCGTTTCACAATCCACCGTTGATTTCATTGATTTGTGAGTCAGATTTCAGGTGTTTTCTGACTGCAGTCAGAAGGCATGAGGTCGTTCGGGCTGACTGTCAAAAGCGTTCAAGTTGTACGTCTTCATTCTTTTTCTGGACAAGTATGCGATAGAAATCTCGCAGTGGATCTCGACGTCTTAAAATTTGCCTCGGAGATTCAGATTACTCTTGTTTCCAACTAGGGGCCCTTCCCTTTGAGTCGGGGGCCATTTTGAATTGGTGATTTAGTTTTTGTTCTCAACTTCCTCCTGAAGCACTCAATTGAATACTTCTTTCGAGGCTTGATGGATTTACACTGCTCTGCATCGTTTTCGACTTTTGTGATTCAGTATTGGGCTTTATTAGGCACGATTGGATTATTGAACTGTGGAAATATAGGGGGAGGGGGCTACTTTACCTTGCTCTTTTTAATTTATTTGAGTAATGTTAATAATTTTATTCTTATTTCATGTAAATATACGTGGCTAACTATTTTCTTCAGTATTTTTGGTTTTTGAAGTGTTTTGTTTCGAGTTGAAAACTGCTAAATCTGGAATCGGCAACTAAACGAATAATTCAGCGCATGAGTGACTCTTTGATGAGCGTTATTTATATTCATTTTTTAGATCAACATAAACGGGACCACCCAAATTTTCACAATATGAACTATAGCGAGTAGTTGCTGATGAAAATGAACATTCCCACGAATGCAGTCGAACTCACCAGCATAATGCAAAGGTGGAGAATTTATCAAAACTAATCTCATAATTACACTGAGCGCCATTAATTCAGGCCGAGCAGTGAAAATTAACCGAGAAGATTATTGCCGTATGGGGTGTTTTGGGATACGGGAGAGTCTGGAGGGAGCTCGTGATGCGAATATTAAGGACTCAGTGCACCAAACAGAATCGAATTACGAATGGTAGCTCGCCCCAGTCGGCCCTGTTTCTCCGCACTTATCCTTCTGTCTCTGTTCTTCTCGTTGAATCATTCTACTAGGAAACCAAGAAGGAAGAAGGGAGGATGGAACAGTGGGAAAGCATGAGCCAACTCTGAGAAGTCGTCAGCGGCTGTACCTGCGCTCCTCTGCGGTTTTAATTAGAGCGGAAAACCAGAAGTAAGGTAACGGAAGGAAGTTGGTAGTAATGATGGAAGGATAGGTTGGCGGTGGATAGAAACGATGAATAGCATTTCACTGTCTACTTAGGCTAGTACTTACATATGAGTCCTCTAATATATATTTGCATAGAGTGTATAGCTTCCTATTGTGGTACGTGTATTATTTAATCTAATTAACTTCGTCAAACTTCACAATTCCGTTGAACGTTTGGAGAGGAGCAATGATGAAGTGGCTGACTAACTAGAATACTTCGGCAAAAAGTATTATGTTTGCTCGTATTGAATCGAACAATAATAGTATTATCTTTACTGGAATTCCCTACTATTCTTATTATTACTATAAAGCATTTTTCTCAGAATAACACACACATGTGGCCGAGTTGTAATAAACCGATTTTAGTTTGTACAAAATATAATCTACTTACGTCCTGGTCGTGACCGATATATCTGTGGTTCAATATCTATGAAAAGAATTTTTTTCAGAAACTTTATTGAGGAATATATTTTTAATAGGATGAATTGAAATTTAAATCAAATTTGTCCCTGTCTAAATCCGTATCTGTATCCTCTTATGACAATCTTTCCGTATCTTCTGTATAAAATTAACATTAGACATAAACGCTTAGCAAACAGACATGGGAAAAACAGAGAAATAGGTTCGAGGAAATTATTTGTCCTCGAGAGCTATCAGATCTTTTTACCACTGCAAATGAAAACTGTTGAAATTAAAGTTGCATTAAAGAACGGACATCCAGTTTAAAGTTTGTTCATAAAAGGTTTCTACCTTCGCAAAGCTTTTTCTTTCAACTCTGAAAATCTCGTTCTCGGCAGTATTATCTTTTTAAGCTTAGTTACAAACTGATTTCGCTCGCTTTTGCAAACATGTTTGGAATAATTTCCAGCTCTACGTATTGCACGTTAGAATCAGATAACTTGGGGAAAACGAGAAAACGAAATATGACCAAGTTATCGTGTAGTGAAGTCAGAAAGAAAATTCTTCTTGAACTTCCGTCTATCGAGATGGAAACTGCTTTTGAAGGTAATTTTTGCAACGGCGATGGTTGTGAACTGAGAGTCAAGATTTGTGCAAATATTTAACCAGATAAGTATTTTTTTCCTTTCGGGCCAAAGTGATTTGCTCTACTCGAGCTGTCCAAAGTAAATATAGAAACCATCTTATCCCATCCATTTTCTTCCTTTCGCGTCACATTTAATTTGTCAACAAATATGGAAGAGCCCAGCTTATTCAAACAAGACATGACCAATAATGTATCAACAAATTTTATAAATTATTCGATATTCTCAGCTGAAAAAATGTCTTCAGGAAAAAAATCGCTCTTTTGAAAAATGTCTTCAGGAAAATGAATCGCTTTTTGAAAACGTCTCTTAAAATATTTTCAACAACAATAATTAGTAAATTTTTTATTCCTTGGAAAGTGTTATCATTATTGTAGTTTGAAAAAGGTTAAAATTAATAATTACGGACAAAAATACCTCGTTTTTTATTATAATTTTACATATATATTTATTTTTTTAAATCACATTGTGTCTTTATAAATTACCAAAAAAAACCTCTGAAGTTTGTTAGCCAGACCGCGTTCTAAAACCATTTCAAAATTTGATTCATATTAAATGCAAACAATCGGGATTTGAAACATCCCTTTAGTAATAAAAATTTTTACGATTGCTTCCTGTAATCTTCAAAAATTGCCTATTTTAGCAGTTACGGTTGTTATAGCTTAATCGGCTCGGCATTTAATAGGCTAATGCCTTTTCTTAAAATATCCTCATGTTGTTCGATAAACATAGCAAACAACGATAAAAACGAGCTAGTGTGTAAATGGCAATTTATTAATGCCACGATGAATATGCAAGGCCCTTTTCAAATCCTTGGGGATTTTCAGGACCATCCGCAGTATAAAATGGCCTCACTCGAAGCAAATTGAGTTTAATGCCCTCCGTTTTCGCAAGCCTCACACAACGGAAATGGAATAACAATCGACTCTTTCCTTGAACCTCCTTGAATCGTGTCTTGAATTCCTCGCGTAACGCATAGTTTTACATTTGAATTCAGAAACAGTAATAAATAAGCGACAATTGCGAAGGTGGTGGTTTTGACCTTGAGGGAAATTTATTCGCGTTATTGCACCCGAATATTTCTGAATGGAAAAATAGTCTATAGAAATGTGTCTTACCAATATAGGAAATTCATCTTATATACATTTTAAACAAAATTCGGCATAGTACCTAGTTTGTTGACAATTTTACACTTTAATAACTAGAAACGGGACAAAATCTATGGCGGGTGATAGAAGTCAGTGCTTCAATAATCAATTCAACATGATTTCTCTTTAGCCAATAGTACGACAACCTATTTAAACAAAACTAATACGATTCCATGTTCAGGTAATGCAATTTTCGGATGGTGTTGAAAAAATGAATACAGAATTCGACCAAAAAATATTATCTATGGTCTTCTCAAGTTTCTCTCGAGAGTTGACAAGGTAAGAGATCCCACCAAGTGGATGGAACTGCTCATTAGTGGGCGTAGGTTTCTCCTGCCAACACTCGACAACAGCACTCTCAACCTCTCTCAATCGCATTTTTCAGCCCTATTCACTTCGTCTTCGGTTGACTTCATTCTATACTACCATGTTCCATTTGATTTTTAAGGTAGGCTAAAAAAGGTGAAGACTAACTCCGAATTAAATACCTAATGACGGTCTTTCACAAATTATGGTGATTAGATTCACAATTCGAGATATACAATTTTCATTTTTCAATTAGAAGTGATAGTACCTACGGGGTATTTTTCTGAAGTGAAGTAAAACTATTCGATATGAAAACGTTTCAGGGAACAATAAACCGTCTTGATGATTCTAGTGCAAAATTCAGGAAGGCAAATTTGATTTCTCCAAAATATGCATAACAAGAACATTGGTCGAACTAAGCTCCTCGAACAGAATCATACTTTTTCTTCTCCAGGTGGTGGCCTTACTTCTTTTTGTAGGTTGAGGGGAGAAAAACGAGGCGACCTCTTCTCCATTTTCTTTATATTTTTCAGCCGAGTACTTTCGCCCGTTCGGGCTTCTTCAGGGCATTATAGGACCAAGGGTATGGCCATTATAGGCCATAGGTACCCTTGGTCCTATAATGCCCTGAAGAAGCCCGAACGGGCGAAAGTACTCGGCTGAAAAATATAAAGAAAATGGAGAAGAGGTCGCCTCGTTTTTCTCCCCCTCAACCTACAAAAAGAATCATACTTGTCTGACTCGGACCCTTCTGATTTTAAATAAAATTCAAACATGAGAGAAACGTATATTGATCAAATCCTTAATATAAATCTCAACTGACAGTTTTCAGGGGTTGAACCGTAAAATTAATTAACTTATTTTTATATGTGATGCTTAAAGCTCATTCACCTCTAAATAGCTGAATTATTAGTTACGCGATTGAATTAGGTCACGCAGGAATTCGGGCAAGCTCTGCAATAAAGTTTTCCCTGTATTCTTCCATCGTCTTGACTCATAAATTTGAGAAAATCGCGCATTTTTCTAGGAGGACACGAGCTGTCAAGGCCAAGATGAGCATTCTTGGTGATACTATCTAAGTGATAAACTTTACGAGCCCTATTACCTTGCGTGAGGCTTCCCTCAGATATAATAAACTGCCGTTTATTACCAAGAAAAAGGTAAAAAAGGAGATGTACCAAAGAGTAGGGTGAGTTTTATGTCACTGACGGAGGAAAATTTTGTGTTAACAACAGTTTCACGACGATAACGGATTCACGTACCTTACTGTATTAACATATCCATAATAACGAGAGCTGCCGTCTTACGGTATCCCGCGATAGCCTAGTAAAATGCCACGAAAGCTATCTTCATATGAAGGGGAATGGGATGTTGGACGTAATGCCTTTTTCAACTGGTTCAGCGTAATATCTTTGAAAAAATAGCTTTTCACGCGTTATAAGCTTCGGATAGTGTTGAAAAGGAGTTTGAAATTTCACCGAGCTTTTTCAATATTGCATGCTAGACGTAAAGCCCATAAACATGGCAATTCGAAGACACCAGTGATTGCGTTGATGTAGGAAATCGGAATTTCGATCATATATGCTGTAGTTTCGATTGCGCCGTGTGCAAGGAAAATAAATTTCAACTTAAAATTGTTAGCATTAACACATTTTTATCATAGCAATTTACTAATTTTCCTTCTCGTCGCATTTCTTGATGTCCGGGGGTTGAGAGGGGAGAAAAACCAGGCGACTCATTCTGCGATTCTCTATTGGCTGCCCGAATGGGTGAAAGTGCTCGGCCAGGCAATAGAGAATCGGAGAATGAGTCACCTGGTTTTTCTCCCCCTCACAACCCTCCTATAACAATTTACATTACATTTTTAGGTAATTTTTTTTAAAAATGTCACAGTCGAAGGATGGGACTGAAGTAAACATTTCGAGGAGGGTAAGACGAAATATTTTCAAGAAATTACAGGAAGAAACGAAACAATAAAATTAGACTGCACATGCTCAATACATCAAAGTATCCATTAATACTAATGAATATTCCCTCCATCTACTATTGTTAGCGTTAAAGAGTCTGGGAAATATGACGATTCCCTAATTGCATAGCTCTCTCGATTCTGGCCCACCTCAGCCGCAACGAATGGCCTTGACGTTAGCAGTATAAACATTTTAAAAAACTTCTTCGCCAGAAGCTGGAAACTGAGAAAAGGCGAGGAAAACGGGAAATTAGCAATCGCCTGAGCTGAGAAAAAGGGGTCGGATGTTTAATTGATCGTAAAAACGTCGTCCCTCTTGCTCGGTAACTAAGGCACAACAATGCCAAAACAAGCGGTATAAAACTCGTGGAGCTATAATAGAATTGGCCCTTGGTTAGGAATTATTTCATTACCTCTTATTCCCAAAGTACTTTCCAAGTCTTTACTTTCCACCGCTTTTTCAGCAGTAAAAACTTCTATTCCCGGATCTACTATTAACCTACGATTACTCATGTAATGTGTATCGGTGTTGGAAACTTGATTAACCGCATTTCTTACAATGGGCATTAGTAGATGTTATTCTGCTTGCTTTTGTACTTCAGGAGACTCATTTTGTTGAACTACTTATTATGATACACCTATGCACTTGGATACCTGTAAGTAACATCGAAGCACTGCGAATTATGATCACCCCATTTTCATTCCATTCTCTATTTCAGTCAGATAAGAAGTAATGACATTATCGTTTTACTTATACCTTCGTTATTTCCGTTCTTACGATATTTTGGTCCCGGGTTCCCTCCGATTTCTAAAATCTCCCGAAAATCATTTTGCCCTATTCGTTCATCCGTTATGAGGAATCGAATCGATGGAAAAAGAAGAAATTCTTCTTTATTGGTCGGTCCGGTGGTGCTAGCGATGGGCTCAAATTGGCTTGAAGAACAGTCAATTGGCCATTATTCCAAAGCATCTTCGATTCACCGAATGGTTTGACAATTTCAACGCAAAAGGGGCTCCTTTCAGCACGGAATATATCGATTCTTCAACGCCCATGCGAACAATAAGACTAATACAAGGGCGATGATAACAAAACTGCTGCACAGCCAGCTTTCTTTCTGGACATGAAATGGATCGCAAACCTAAAAACCACCAACCAACCAATTGTCACGCGATAACGCTGTCAAAACCTAATTATCGACACGTTGCAAATTCAAATTCATTCACTGTAATGTTTAGTTGCGTGACTTATCCGTCGGCCGAATATTGACTGATATTATCAGTTACCATGTTTGTTAGATGACGACGTTACTAAAAGATCGACCTTTGGATATGTTTTTTTTAACTCCAGGCGAACCGTTGAATAATTTAATTGCTTCTCTCAATCGACTGCGGTTCTTTTCCTAACAACGTAAAATTTGAACAACAACGGAAAATTAATTTTATTTCTCTTTTAACCACGATAATTTCCTGAATTACTGGTATCATGGTCCATCGGGCGCAAAAATTGTTACATTCAATCTATTGCTTCGTTAACTCTATTTCTTACAAATTTAAAAAAAAATAGCCCTGCAAGTTCACTTTTGTTTCGTGAGTTTTATTTATTCATTTTTTGGCACTAGCGGCAAAATATGGCTGGGACGTATCTAATTAAGTAAAGCCTTTTTCTGGAAAAAAATTTCCCTAACGCTCAAACCGCCTACAAAACATAAAATTGTAATTTCGTCCCGATAAATTTAATGACGATTCAGCAACTTCCAGTTATCCGAACCATTGATTCGTGATATATCAATCGATCGTATGGCTCTTTGTATACCAGGTACGACCACCTGAAATTGCAGTCTAGCTTTAACTGTCCCCAAAGGACGGCAATAGCTCTCCACCTTTGTTTATACCCATACGTTCCATCTACCTCAAAATTGTACTTAAACAAACCACCAAACTTTTCCCGTCCATCACAATTTCTGACGTTCGTTGTCGACCAAAGCCGTTTTGAGTATTAGAGAGACAGGGGCAGGCTTTTAACATTATTGCTCGTTTCGCTTCCAACCGTCAATTCGGCGAAGGGTCCGCGTCGAGTGAGGCAATATTGCTCTCATATCGCTCTGAGTCAACGCTGAAAAAATGCACAGGTACGATGTGCACATTCGCCCTTTCCTTTTTATTCCCTACTGACTGGGCAAACTGCCGCTAAAAAAACTGTCTCAACTTGAACATTGCGACATCGATGCAAGCCGAGTTTTCATCTTACGAGTAATTTTTTCACTTACTCGTATTTCAAACAGGAAATAGTTATAAACAATGTTCTTTCGAAAAATACCGCCAGATAGAAAAAAATAAGTAAGAAACTTGATGATTTCTTCATTGCCCTGAGGAGGGCCAAAAAGTTGAAAATACTCATACCGATTATTGAGCTAATTAGCTCTATCAATCGGCCAATAACAAGTGGTACCGGTGGAATCGTTACTTAATTAGTTTGTTTAGTAGGTTGACACTATCAGTTAAGCACATCTTTCGCCTTTGGTTCGCTGGTCTCGAAATCCTAATACATAAAGCCTTTCGATGGTAGAGGAATCAACGATAGTTGCTTGCTATCCCTCTCGACGCTTCTGCTGAAGAATCGATAACAAGGATCAGGTAAACCAAATACGCTTGTCGAAGACAATGGTTTACAGGAATTATTAGTAGCGTTCTATAACTAACTCTTGTTAGTGCCCGAACTCATTGCGTATTCGGCTTCTATTGCACCAAAGTTAATGTATGGTAGAGCCGTCGCCGAAGGCCTTGATTCTGCTAATAAACTCGGAAAATGAGATGTCAATTCCAATTCATTCAACGTTGCTATGGACGCGAAGTTGGGTTTAATTCGAGTTAATTAATCTCGCTGCAAACTGCATCGCCATTGTTCCGTAAATTGCGATGCAGTCAAATCATGTAAAAGCAGGCTGCAATAGCGGGCAGTTTGGTGCGTTGAAATTACATCATAATAAATTGAAGCCTCAAGTTCTGTACACAGAAATATGTAGGTATAAATGAAATAAAATAATTGAAATAATTTTTTTTATTTTAGTCAAAAATAAATTAGGTAGGTAGGTTCTTTTTGCGAGCTCTATATTTTATTCCAGTGCTTCGGCTGTCAGCTATGTGAAAAACTCATAATTTCCAACTTCATAAATCTATCCACCTGTGTTCGGCCCAGTAACCGCCATTTTCTTCAATTGGTTTTAATTTTAATCCAAATATCAACAAAAACGTAGCAATAATGTCGTACCCGGTGGATAAAAATTTTGCAAAAAGTTCAACAAGTTGATAAGTCTTCGAAAAATAAAATATTAACTCGGCTGAAAGGTCATTTCCCACGGCTCAACGGGACATCAAGAGGACTCGAGTTACTTATCTACTTTATAAAAGCGACTGACTTTGAAGAGAGGAATAAACCGTGGAATAGAGTGAAAAGAAGAAAGGGATTGAGAGAAATGGAAAGGACAACATCACTTCCGTTTCAGCTGTTTTGAATGTTTGATGGCACCGTGCTATTGAAACTGAGCACTTTTAAAATCTTTCTCTCGGTTTTGATATTTATTTTGGAGAACGTTCTGCTTAACGTTCGATCCCTGAGGAATGAGCATCGAAGGTCGTTAATGGAGGTCATTAGTTTATAGATGTAATTGCTTCTCTTGAGTGTCGAGGTTCTAAAAATATCAAAACTTCCAACATGCAAATCTCGAGCGGTCCTTGGCTGAAAAAAACCGAAAGTAATCATTTAGCAGAACGTGTATAGTATATATAATCGCGTCATCATAAGTGGCTTCTCGTTTGGGGTCGGAGATAAATCCATAATAGAAAACATAATAACGAAATAGAGCAGTTATAGAGGGCAAAGCATAAATGACAAAACGAAGGTAAAATTGCAGTTTCGAATCGCTAATTAGGTTCAGTTGTATGTCGTTATTGGAACGGTATTGTTACAGAAAGGGGTTTCTGATACACTAGCAGAGGAACGAAGTATCTTTTTAGTCAGTATGCTGTAACGGGAGATGTAAAGCAAAACGAAATCGACCTCCGCCTAAGGAGGCTCATTTTTCCACTTTTTCGAGCTTGAAAGGGAATCGTAATAGCAGCAGCGGTGGGCTACAACGTACTAGGGCAGGTTGAATAAATTACAACGGTAGATCGATGAATGGCCGGAAGAGGGATGAAATATGAGCGAATACACGTAAACAATCCTTTGGCTGGGAAACCTTTGGTAATTTCTACTTTCGACGTAGAATCGGAATGAAGCTGCCATACCTACCTGGGCCATTCTTCCGTTTCGGAATAAACCGATAAGTATTCACGTTATCAAGATATCAAGATAACGTATTTACGTTACCATTTGTATTTATTTGTAAGTAAGCAAGCTTATAATAATATGGTTAAAATTTTAGTTGGACCTCAAGATGGTCGTATTTATAGATAATTTCGAGATATTGTTATTATTATAGCTCACTTGGAACATGCGGGATCATGTTTAAATCAGGCAGTGCGTTTTTCAATAGCTATTAAAATGAGGTTAGTTAAATCAAGTTTATCTAATTCAAGTTTAGCTAAACAGAGTTATCTAAATTGAGTTTAGATAACTCAATTCAGATAACTCGGTTTAGCTAAATCGAGTTTAGTTAAACTGAGTAGCTGAACCGGGTCCATCTAAATTGAGTTTACCTGAACCAAATGAACCTAAACCGAGTTTAGGTTGACCAAGTTTTTGTAAACTGAATTTTTCAAGTACGAGGCTAGCTGACCAATTAAAGCAAACTTAACTAAACGGAGTTTAAAGGGTGCTGTGAAACGAAATTAGTCGTGAACCACAATTTCAGACTTTGTTCTTCAAAGTGAAACCACCATGTCTTTATTGCAAATATGTTAACTGGTAAGTGCAATTTTGTTGTTATGGAAATCTGCGGAGAACATTTTGAAAAATACCTGACCGGTAAATGTAGGCTGTAAATTAAATGAAACAAGGCGGAAGGTGCGTTTCTTGAACATTTTGTAAAATAGCGAGTTTGACAGTATCTGCCGTGGTCGTGACAGAATCGCCTTGCTCCATCGCATATCCATACAAAGCCTTCCGTTTTCTTCCCGTTTATTCTCCCCGTTACATAAAAACGCTCTTTGCCAACACCAACTTGAACAGCCGAGCCCCCGCTGCGCTACATGACTTGCAATATACCGTGAATCAAGCGCTGTGTGGTGCAGCTTTAAGTTTACTAATCCTAAAATAATTCGAAGGAAAGATTTTCTATAGGAAGGTTTGGGGATGTACGTAGAAAATAGTAACAATAGACTTTTCAATACTTCTGTGGGAAATTCTATTTTGGTTCACATTTTTCGCATTTTTTTATATTTCTGAAAAACCAGATATAAACTTGAGTTAAGGCTGTGGGTGATTACATTGGCTTCGATAATATTATACGAATCTGTAACATTGACGAACTGAGCTAAGGGGCACTCAAGTGGATGCTGTGACAACCGCGAGAGGATTTCGATAACCGCAGATCACTTCCAGGGAGTGGTCACTCTATGGTTAGCTGCTATATTGTCTAATGGCAATCGCATTATCCATCCACAATAGAATAGATAACAACTCAACCAGAACAATCCTGTTTGTCTGCTGCTCTTTCCGACAAATATATCAGACGATTTTTCGACATTATTTCCAGTTCGATTACATTTCCCGACGTTTGTTGGAATAAACTTATTATCACGAAGGATTGCTTTGCATTTGTATGGAAATTTAATTCAATTCAAATGAACTAGGCGAAGGCATTCTGCTAAACTTCTTCGAACATCGCTCAAGTCGTCAAGTGTCCAACAATAAAAACCAATTCTTCTTCTGCAACCCTATCCCCTCAGTTTTCTGTCGTTATCTTTGACAATTGGTCCCGTGAAACGACTGTTTTCAAATTGTTTGCCCTTGCATTGTTCCAAACTTCTCCTCATCATTTCAGATTTAGAGATTCAAGACATTTCCTCTTCCCATTCATCTTCGTGTCATTTGAGTCTCCATTCTACCGAAAAAGCAAACAAAGACAAACTTTATTCTTAATTCACGTTGGGACCTAATTAACTCAAAATTAAATAATCCCTGTGCTCTCAGTTAATCAACTCTTTTTCCCTTTTTATCATTATTCTGACCGAACTGAGATCAAACACAAAATAAATAAAAATCTGATAAAAGCATCATCCGTGTCTTCAATTACAATATTGAATTTCATCCTCACGATTCGTTTAGCTATCGCCGAATCCTCTTTTATTTTGTAAGAAAAATATATATAGCGTCACTACGTATTCTCCTGAAATAAGATTTCTTCCCGGTAATTCGCTCGAATTTTCTAATGAACTCGTCTCAATGCAACGGAAAATTCTATTCTCCCCGCTCCTATCCTCGGCCGAATTAAAACAACCGAATAATTTAACCCGAGGAAAATGTGAATTGAGAGAAAATTGAGGGAAATACGACCAATCGAATTCAATTGAGTGTTGCTTCCCTATTCTATGCGAAAAACGGATTGGGTCTTTCGACAAAAGCCGAAAACTGCTGAGTTCTCATCCGTAAATCCTCACTCTACTCCCAGCTCAGTCCCCTTGCTTGAAATTAAAATGCCGTTTTCATCTCCCCCTTTCTCACAATCAGCGTATATTTTAAAAAGCTCCCAAATACCATCTGGTTCAATTTCTTTTCAACTTTCTTTACTGGTGGCTGAGGAACGAATGCATTGTGATCGCCAGCCAAACCGCATTTAATTTCGATTCAATTGCAGTCTCATGCCGTTTATAAGTTAAAAAATGATCAATCATTTGTTAATTCTTTTCATTTTGCTCGCAGGGCAAAATAATTTTTTCTCAATTCCATTAAAACAAAAAAAAAGTTAGTTGATTTTTTAAATTTATTCTCGAATCGGGGATGAAAATTTCGGCTAAAATTATACGGATCAGCTACTCAAGCCATTTTCTTTAGATAGTAAATTCCTGGCTCTTTTCCACCCACTAAAAAAGCCTTAAAGCTCCGTGAGTGCGAAATAACGAAAACAAAGTTACGGTACAATTATACCACAGGAAACAAATGAAGATTTTTTTCTCGAAAAAGCACTCTATTTTTTAGTTTTTTCTACTTCTTGTGCATCTGGCTCTAAAGGGCTAAAACTATCTAAAGCCGTAAAGCGTATTGGAATAATTTGAGATCTTCGCCTAGTTTCTCTACTGACCGATATTCATTATTATAAATGCGTATCAGTATTGGGCCTGCGATAACGACATACAAGATTTCTATACAAACGATAACAGAAGCGTCAATTGACTGTTTTTTATCACGCCCTGGCCTCACACATCTCTAGCCTTCACATATTTACTCTCTAGCCACCTGTTCCCCGCACAAAACCGAGACAAATTGCATCAAAAAAATTGTTTCCACCGTTTACCATATAAAATGACTTCAATAGATTGCACCGTACAGGCGTTTTAGCGTTTTCTTGTCACAAAGCGCTCTAATGCTTCGGCTTCCGAGGTTCGAAGTTTCGCCGAAAAACGTCAAATGTACTGAACGTTGGCGACATGACGACGCGCTAATGGAAAAATATAAAAGCAGAGAGGTGGGAGCAGGAATTGAGAGGTAACTGTCGGGAAAGCTTTCAGAGAAGGTGAAACTGCGTTAGGCAGTGGCCATGAGGAACGAGGCAGCATTGTAGGGTAAGGAGGCATATGGCATGTTTGACAGCGCCTTGCCACTCCATACTCCTCTGTTAATGGGACGGAAAATCTCCGACACACTCTCGAAATTTCCCATAAATACGCAATCATTCCCGTTTCAAAGTTTCACCCTCCTGTCGATATCGTTACTGCTGTCCTCTATGTCTAAGTCTTTTCGATAATTTTTCAGTCGACAATAGGCCATAAAAACGTTGAATTGTTTAATGGTTCAACATCACTTTTTTTTCATATGAAGATTAATGAGGATGATCATTTTCACCTTAATTACAGACTCTTGCGTGGATTTTTTTTTTAGCCTTTCTCCTCACTTACAGGAGAATTTCGCGAAATACCGGCGACGGGAGAGAATCCAGCAAATTGCGAAGGATCTCTCAATTGCCGAGTTTTCGGTAAAGAGCGGTAAAACAGAAGCGAAAGGGAGATGGTTGATTTGAAATCCAAGAGAACAGCTTTTTCATTCCGTAGGGACTCGACCTAAAGGCTTCTCGAAAACTGAAGCTGATACTCCAAGTAATGAAATGCTTGGCAAATCGCTAACAGTCATCTCTCGTCTGTTGTTCGCTTAAAAAATGCTTGATTTTTACATTTTTTTTTTCTTAATTTATCAGCGATGCATTATCAACCGATAGCGAAATTTATGACATTTTATTTACAAAAATGTTTTTATATAATTTTATTACATTCATCTTTACGCAGTATATGGAAGTACTGTTCTCGTCCAAAAAGTGAATTCGGATCGGAAGTGAATTCGAAAGAAATTTTCATATTACTATTATACTCAGAAATACTTTTTGAAAAAGAGTCTGTCTGTCCGTGTGTCTGTGGTCTAAGAGTGACAAAAATCTTTATATATCCGTGAAAAAATAATAAAAGTCGATCAATAAAATCAATTAGGTACTCTCTCTCTTTTTTCTCTTAAATACACAAATCGATATTCTAAAACAAGGAAAATTGACAAATGAATTCACTCTTATTTTGCAAGTTGTGCGGTTTGCGCTTAGGCGGGTGAAAATTCTTCACTGGAGCAGTGAAAAATTCTCAACTGCCACAGAGAGAACCGCCACGGAGTGATTCTGTTTAAAAAAAGCATCGGTAATGCATGTTTAGCCTCCAATAAATTTCACCGTTAAATCTAAACAAACGGTCGGGCATGTTCTTTTGTCAGTCGCAACTGGCTTTGCGGTATTCCTCCGCATTGTTTCTCCTCCCTTTGGCATGCCATTTGATTACACACAGTTTCATTTTGGCATAACTTTTTCGTCTCGTCACGCCGCTGCGATAGATCTCACTGATTTTTTTGCAGCTGTTTGTATTTATATCGAGCACCCGGGTACCCCGCAGTAACATTAGAGTTCTCAGTTTGAGGTTAAAATATAAATTTTGAATTTGATGTACAGAAACCTAAATAGTACCTATGATAATTATTTCAAACTTTTTTCAATGATCAGGTTGGCGATAGTACATTTTAAATCTGGAGAATACGTCTACGTTTCCGTACTAATTTACACTCATTGGCACATCAATGGAGAGTTTTTGTGTATTTCTCATTTTTTGGAAACTGAAACGTAGGAGTATTGGTTAGTTCATTAAATCATACGTTTCTTATTTTACCGCCTATGTCAACGGGATACCTTCGGGACTAGGTTGCATTTACCGTAATTTACCGTAAAACAAGTTATATTTACGAGAAACCCTTTACTCCCGTGAACTGCTTGTTCTCTAATTTACACGCCTGTCGCGTCTGTCCATTTAGCAAGCCTTTGAACCATAACTTTCAACCCATCTACTGAAGTCCCTATAAAAGATGCCTTGTCCTGTTCGAACAGTTCTCTTCGCTTTTCGCTCAACTTTTTAAACTTGTTACTACTTCCAATTAAGAAGCTAAACTTCCCTGATGGAAAACTCTCCACCTCACAACAACAGGAAAATCCCTTTCATAAACAAACAAGAAGCTTATTACTAGGCCCGCTTGCTCTTACTGGGGTTCTTGTTCGCCAGAAAACCCTAGACGAATCATCAGGGCTTGATTCACAACACGCTTTCTTGGAATTGGTCCCAAACGCGGAGGAAACTTCTTTTTCCAGTCAAAAGAGCTGCAAAACACAAGGACAAACGATATTTTCAAATAATGAGGTACCCGTCTGCCAGCAAATCTCCAGCAGAAGTTTTATTGAATTTCACCAACGGTGGAAGCATCTTTGGATAAATTGTTATACTGTTTAATACTCGACAATCGTGCAAACTCGACAATCGTGTTATGAATGGAGATTCCTAGTGAGAAAACTTTTGGATTACCGAAGACTTCTGAGTTGAAATTCCTAGTCTTCCTTTCTTTGTCGTCGCATGTTTTGATGTCCAGGGGGTGCGAAGGAAAAAACCACCGAGAATAAGAAAAGAAAAAAAACGAGAAATATTATACTTAAACTGAGTACTAATTAGCAAAACTAATGGACAACTAGCATTCGAATGGGTTTTCAAAACGAGATACGCATTGAAACTAATTTAACTTCAATTCCAACCACCCCCACCATTTTTTAAAAACCTCATTTACAATTATGATTACTCCGCCTTAAAACTAATCTCACCAGAATTTTATGACTGTGTTAAAACTAGGCTAGAAAAAATATTCACCCTAAATAATTATCCAGCGCATATAATATCTGATGAAATTGAAAAAGCTGAAAAATCCTTAACATACAAACCTACCACCCAACGCAAAACATCCGCTACAAACATGTCACATGAACTACAAGCAACATCGAACCCATAAAATAGATCCCCATACCATACAATAAACAATGGGTACCCCTAAAAAACATATTCAACAAACACAAAATAGCCTGGACGTCCAACAATCAAGGAGAGATCATACCAAGGACGCCGAACCCATTCTGAGCTCTCGCCATAACGTTGAAAAAAATCCAATGCAAGTATGTGACAACGAGGGGGGCCTCCTAACGTCATTAATGAAGTACAAAAAACTGTACTGGACAAGCATATGTTTGAGAACAATCACACCCCGACCTTTAATTATCAAAAACGTTTTCACAGAAAATTCAAGGGTGCTCCGCAGGCATATAACATAAATGCCAGTGCTTGGCCAGCAAATAATGGATCGGAGTCACCTGGTTTTCCCCCTCACACCCCTTGTACATTCCTCTATTTTTTTTTTTTTTTTTTTTTTTTTTTAATTATAAGCGGTTTCAAGAGAGACTTATTGACTTCCCTATTACGATGATCAGGATCCAAACTCTAGCCTAACATTCGTCCGAGCTGAAGCTAGTGTAAATTCATCTTTATTCAAGCTTACATCACACTTCACTTTCCCTCAACACCATTTACATGTATTATCCTTAATTGGTCGTGGACGTGAAATAGACTGTTATATATTCTGTATTATCTGCTATCTTCACTCAGCTCGCAAGAGATCAGGATAACTTTCCTGTTGAAGAAGCAACGGATGAGGTTAACTGGTGGAACCTTCATCATCCGACGATTTGTTGTTTTCATAAGTCCTTCGGCGCTGTTTCCCGTTAAAGCCAAGTTGCAACGTTGGATAAACTTGAAATCTTAAGTTCGACGGCAGTCGATTCAGCTGCTTCAACTTCAACGGAACTGTGTATTAATTTTGAGAGTTTTAGAAGAGCTTCGTGAAACTAGCTCGGTTTCAGTTTGGTTACTATTATCGATAGAAAGGAGATGTTAATTTCGCCTAGGATACAACTCAATTATTAGGAAACAGATACAAGGAAACGGCTGCCTTCGACGATTTCAATGGCAAGACTGGCATTTGAGTGTGTATCAACGGACCTCAATCTTTGCATATTTTTAATCATTACCTACCTTTTTACCTTATCTTGCGTTTTTTACTACCGAAGCGATGAGTGATGAAATTGACAATGTACAACGATAATGAGAATACCGAACGTGCAAAGAGGTTGTTACACCAGTTCTTATCAGGATAATCCGTTCAGAGGTTTGTTGGTCGATAGAGCTACTACATTGATGGGCGGTTTGAGAATCGGGTAATCAATAAATTAGGTACGAATTGCGTGACATCTAGCAATCATAGCCACATCCGTCCGGTAACACGCCTACCAGCACGAAAATCCCTTTGGCTCAGTAGCAAGCCTCCGTTTTTTGTGCGAAGCAAAAATTTTCGATTTTCGATTTTCAGATTTCGATTTTCTAGCGAACGCTGCCGAGGTTTCACGGAAACTAAAAATGAAAAGGATAGTCATGTTGTTTACTCGGATCTTGTTCATTGTTTCGAATATGAATAATCCCAAGCAATAGCTAGAGCATTCTGCGCTATATGCTAGTAAACCATCCTTCTATATGATTGCATATCATAGGACTGCAGGATGGTTTTCTCATACCTAGTCTGATTGAGATGCCGAACCCTTTTGCATATCAAGTCAACTAGTATGTAGCTTGTGCTGCTGTGCACTTGCAAGTGGTCTACCGCAGACAACACATACGCACGCTTATCCCACACACCTCAGACGAATACCTGGACAAATGCTCCATCTAATCAAGAAAGCATCCCGGTTGGGTTCTCGTAGCTGACAAGGAACGTGACTAGATGTCCCAGAAGAGCTCTTGTCCAATCTCCTTTCAGAGATCTCTACTAGAGTGCTCTACTATCCTTGGTCTTTCCAATGTCATTCCCGAGAGGGATCGGTGTCAGGCTCTGGAGTCACTTCATAATACCTGTGAGTAACTGTCAACTCCACCTGGAGCCGTTTCTTAATTAATTCTCTTGCGCAGGTTGAATTATTTCTCGTAGAGTTATTGAACGTCAAATCATGAGCGTAACAAAAATGCATTTCCTTCTCTTTGAGATAATAGGCATCCCTTGCGCACCTGCATCATGTGCCATTTGTTACAGCGATTGCTCTAGCCAAGTCTGCAATGTGAGGAAGCATTTAAATCGTCTTTGCGAACCTAAATTAAACTCCGAATTCAGATCTCCACTGCTTTTCAGAACTTTCAGCACATCTCTAGTTCGGAGTGTGTTGGTGTTGTCATTTGACGAGCATGATTCGCTTAACTTTCATGTGTTTACTATAGATAAATAGTAGATAAAAGTATAGCGTTCACACTATCGTGCATATATTCTTTGCATTCCATGATGTAGCAGACAATTATTTTTGTTCGTGGGTAGTGTTAAAGTTCTTGGGTTAAGTATACTCAGCATTCCTCCCACTAAATTTGCTGATAAAGTTTTCGAAAATACATTGGAACAGACAAAGAACCATGCGAATTGCAGTTTAAAGCAACTTGACCACAGGGCGGTTTTTTCACCTCTCGCTTTCTCCCTATCATTGCCTAGTTCGCTCATTTTTCTTTATAGACTGGGTCAACGTAAAAGTGGAAAACCCTTCGTAACTTCGATATCCCTGTGGAGCCGCCGTGAGAAATCTCGCCCATTCAGCACTGATATCTTGATGATTAAATTTTACCGGAAAACTCGCGGAAAAGTCGACTCGGGAAAACTCAAGTTTCTTGGCCATATTGTTCCCCAGTCGACCGGCAGAAAGGAGATCGGAAGTTTTTATGGTCCCTCTGTAGGCTGAATCTCACGGAACAAGTTTGCTCCTTTTGTCCCGCAGGATGTAAGACAAACAGCGACAGAAGACATACAAATGCTAGGAAACCTCGCTGAATCCTACCTTTCGCGAATTGAATTTTCCTCCCCGCCATACAGGATTGGCGTTTCATTTTAAAACGCACATGCTTGAAGACAACCGATGAAGCTGTTTAAAACAGCCTCCCAGACGTATAATGAATTTAAAGGAAAGTTTTCTCGATAGTCCTAACCTTCTTGAATCACTGCTCATTGCAACCTCTCATTTTTTATTGCCACCGCGGTATTCACCTTCAATGATCGATAAGGCATACTACCAAGTCATACATTGGAGTGATTGTGAACTTTCTAATGCATCTCACGCAAGGTCTCATACAATCAACATCTCAAATATAACTATATTTTCAATAGAAAAAAGAGAAGTCTAATTTGAATAATATTTTAGCGCACAAGTGGGTCAATCACGGGTCTCAATCAGGAATGGAAGTTTAAACTGGGCTCGGTAAAAAATATTTGGCCCAGGAATTCAACAACTCTGACAATAAAAGCTGACTGATAAGTGGTATTCTCTCCGTTCCGACATTTCTAGGTGACCGAAATAACCGTTTTCGTACGTCTAATTCGAACCATGCAGGCACCTAGGGGATGACATCGGACTATAGTAGAGTTGGAACTCCAAAGATCCTGAGCCTTGGCTGTGGCGTTGGGTTGGAAAGAAGAGTGTTAGGCTGGTATTCGACTCCGAACTTCGAAAGCTTTGGCAACAAAGTTTTCAAAGCTCGTTCGACTCTTACTAAGTTGAAAAAATCCCAGTTCACTTCGGTTGCAAGAAACTTTACAACTACCGATAAGTTGAGAACTCTGCGAAATTTCGTCGATATCTTTCGAAATTACTTCGGAAAATTCTAGCCACCCAGTGTATAAAAAACCTGAAACCGTTGAATATTAATTTTTCGGTTTAAATACCTTCGCGCTGTCGATGAGTAAACAGCGCAAAAAAGAGGCAACCGTTTACAGACAGGATAGAAATAATCAACTAGATAAACACTTCACCGACACAGTAGGGTGACATAAATATTTGAATACTTGGAATCCCGGCCGAAGCAATTAGGAACACAAAAAATATCAGTTACAGATCAGCTCAACTGTTTCCCAAATATCATTAAAGCTCTCATTATAAATTGGAGTAGGCCATGCTGTCTGTTAGATAGGAAGTTTGAAAATAAACGAGCACACTAACATTCCAACTATTTCCTACACCTATCTTTATTGTTAAACAACTGTCTTGTGCGAGAGTAAAAAAAATTTTTTTTTAAATAATAATAATGTATTGGATACTATGTTTATTCGGCTATATTTTTTGAAACGAAAAACTATGGCATTCAAATTTGAATCAAAGCTAATTTTGACCATCAGTGGCCTTCACAGTTGAAAACTACATAGTAGTTTCTCATCCTTCTGAACTTCGTGCTGATGACCCTTTTGTGTTATACGTAGGCAGTGAAAATGTGGTATTGCCCTACACTCGGAGATAAACGACAATTTTTCTATGGAAATGGAAAAGCGTTCTTCTCCCTTCAACGCCATCAGATCATCTTGGCCTCCGCTGTAGGCTTTCCGTTGTCACAAAGGGCGACTATTCCCTTCGTTGCAAAACAGTGTTTGGATTTAATTAAGTGAGACGCAAGGGCAAATGCTATTAGTCGCTAAGAGTAAAATTAAATAATGAACGCCAAGTCCCCCACTCCACTGTTCCCATCAACGAGGAAAATATAGGGAAAAATTCTGCTGGTGAACCTCGAACTTTAAGAGTAATTACAGAGCTGCTAAGTGCGTCGTTTTCATCAACTTTCAAGTGGTGCGACTTAATTACTGATAGCTCGATGCGCGAACGGAATTTTTTAAACCACAGTCGAATTTTTAGAGACAGTAGATAGATCTCACTCTATTTATTAACGGTTTACTTCGTCAGTTAATACTTTCTTCGACTGAATACTTAGCAAATTATTTTCAACCGAAAGTATTATGTATAAAATATACTGAATTCAAAGACAAAAATATAATTGGAACCAGCTGAAATTAATTCTAACCAAACTCGAGCTGTTCTTGTGAGGAATCAGTCACTGAATTGTACGGCATGTTTCGAAATTAGGGCAATTTTCAAAGTTGAAATCTTGATGATCCAGTGTCGTTGCGAAGAAAAATAACACAACACCTGTAGACGAACTGAATATGGGAAATGTCTATTATTGTATGATTTCGGGGCCAACTTTGTCGCCAACAGCAATGAACCGAACGTGTGTTGGGAAGAGTAGGACAACATGGGATGAAAAAGTTTTCGAAGGGATAATTCAACAGAAATTCGACATTTTCTGACAAACTACGGAAGATCCGGACGGTGTAGCCAAAGTTCGAGAGGAAATAGAACTTGGTTGCTAACTGGGAGAGTTTTCGGTGGACCGACTTTATTTCACACGTTGAGCTCTGAATCGTGTGATAAATAGGTAGGTCACTAACCGAGGTGCCACAACCGAGTGAGCAATTGATTATTGAGGACTACAATCTTTAATTATTTGTTTTAAAAAAATTTTGAGTAAAATATCACTCAATCATCAATCTGATTGAAGTGTAATTAGGATCAATTTTCGACAGGCGATCGATCCCACTTTGGAGAAAACCACTTGTACATTCTTGTTAGCCTGTCGATGCGTGTGTTTTACCAGGCGCAGGTTTGTTGTAGTATTGGCAGATGTTGGACTCAGGCCAAACGCTATATTGGTCTTATCTTCCTCGAAGCTTTAATCATTCCGCCTCGGAAAGCCAGAAAGGAAAAGAAAGAGCTTCTACGAGCTGCCTTTTTTTATTAGTTCAACAACGTTTACGCAAAATTCAAAAGAAAATAGAAGAGCGGTTGAATTCGGGCAAAAAAACACACAAAATTCATACTCAAAGAGTATGCTACACGGGTTCGAAATATTGTCTATTTTCTGATTTGCAATCTGTTTTCCCCTCTATTTCGAATATTGGGTACTTTTGAATCTTGGGCTAAATTGTAAAATTACCGATTTTTAATTCATTTTATGGATTTAATAGCAGCTGTAGAGAGCCATAAACCAGTTCCTTCTACATTCTTGGCACGTCTGTTCAAGTATCGCTAGTCGAAACGTTAGTTCTTGTAATAAGCCGATGGCTTGCGAACAAAGTATATAACAATCCATTATTCTGTCCGCCTAAAATGCCCTCGAAAGTAGCTTGATGGATCGCATGCGAGAAAAAAAGTGAGACAAGTTCCTTGCTATTTTTCTTATAAAAAACTTACATAACACTAATATTATGAATATAGTCAGCTTTTTTTAACGTACGAAAAATTTATTGTCGATTCCGTAATTATTGCAGTGACTTTATAACGGTTTTGAACCTGTTGCAATGCACAATCACAATTGACCGACCACAAGAATTTTTATTTAATATCTTCCCGTATAAGTTCGGAAGTATCAACTGTATAAGAAATAGAGGGTTCATCGGGGGAATAACTTTCGTGCAGTGTTACGGATGTGACAGTACTTGCGGTACAGTACGAGCAGAGACCTCTCGTCGAGTAGTCTTACCTGCCGCACTGCCATTGAATCTTCAAAACACTCAACCAGCTTTTCTCTCTCCCGCTTCCTGTCTTTTTTCAGTGCACGTTAACCAGACGGCACTTCTCACTCGTCGCAGTCTCTCGCAGCGTTAGCCACTAGGTCCTTTTCCCAGACATTATTATTGCCTTGAGTGTGCGAGTGTCGCAGCTTTTAAATTGGGTTAACACTTGGTCCACAGACGACATTCTTCACACATAAAAACCTCCCTCTTTCTAGAAGGAAACTTTTCCCACTCGGAGGAAAGAAGAAACTTTTTTAGTTTTGAGTTAGAAAACGCCTGATAAATTCCTACGGAAAATACCCAGTTCTCGACCACTGCGCTTTTCTTGACGCGTTGTTCGTAGTGTAGTCTCGTGTTGTTTTCGAGTTTATGACCAAGAAATTATGAGTGCGAGCTGTACATTCGTTTGCTGTCTTGGAATAAAGCTCTATATTTTCACCTCTTTTAGCGCCGAGAGAGAATAATAATTTTACATGAGTTCGCTTGCACCAAGATGAAAATCATCTCTTTGCTAAGGCGCATCCGATGTTTATCTCTCGCACGTGAGGGCAAGAATGGTCGTGCTTTTCGTGGGAAACCCCGTTAATAATTTTGATCACCCTTGAAATATGCTGTGAGGTATAACTGCCGGCGAAATATTTTATTCAACGCCTGAAAAATACAACTGATGTGTGACAAAATTTATGATCAATGCCGATTTGGCAGATATTGCAGCCGTCTCAAAGGACCAGTGATGAACGGACGATGCAATATTCAGGTCAAGGACGAGTCGATATATTCACACACAGAAAGCTCACTGAAATACACTCATACAAGCAACAGTATAGTTCTGTCATCTTTTGTCTTCATTAGTCGAGCCATTAGGAGCTATGAGAAGCGTGGGGAATGGAAAGGGACCCTAGATATGTGGAGTTGATACGAGACAAGACCCTAGGGCGGATATTGGTTGCGAAGCTTGAACATGAGACCATTTCTACCGCACATGGCCTTGATGCTCTTCCATTCATAAAAGCTCGAATAGTAGATCAGTCCAGTAAAAACCTCCGTTCAAGATAATAACAAAATATATAAGTCGAACAGGATTTTCGATCAAAATTATTTCAAATTGCGATGCTACGTTTTAGGCTTCCTCAGGTAAAAATAATTTGATCCGCAGTGTGCAGTGCATAATTTTGGAAAAACTATTTTTATTAGAAACCTCATTAAAGCTTCGGGATGAATACGTCGTATCGGCTTAAGAGACTGGCGAGAGACGCGATAAATGCGAGAGAGGTGATAATCGCGTCAGTCTCGACAATCAGTTTCTCCTCCTGCTCTACTAATCCGTTTAACGCGAAGCGCAGACACGCCAAAGGGATTTCACCTATTAAGCTGAAAACACAAGGAACCCTTTATCCAACCTGCACGGTGAGAAGATTATTCGTCAAAGGAGAACTGTGGATAGGGGGTTTGAAGGTATGAGAGCAGTTTAGCCAGAGCGAAACTAAAAATTCAAAATGAATTGTTAATTTTTTCTCTAAATCGCAAAAATTTTGTTCGACATTGTTCCATAATAAGAATTTTAATTTCGTCCATCGCACGACTTAAGCCATGAGTGTATTTATTCATTCTATGACTTGCTATTTCAATCGCATTCCACTGACATTCATTTTGCATTCCAACTGCATTCAACTAACATTCAGCTCGCATTCAATCCGTTCGCACCTACTCGAATCATTCCATTGGAATTCTTTTCGTCTTTATCTGCTTTCAATAAAGGAATTATAAGATTAAAAAATTGAAATTCACCGGTTCATTGGTTGCAAGTGCCGAGATTGCGTAAGTATCAAGCTTTGTCGTTCACCGTCGAGACGAAAGACATGAACTGCTACTACGTGTGATACTGCATGTAGTGGGTGAGGTTAGATAAAGCGTACGCTAAGGGACTGCGATATGTTCACCCTTTTCACCGACTTGGCCGAAGAAGATAACGTCATTTCCCTCCTACATATCCTGTCACTTGTCGTCCTGTTACATGTTCTTCCATAGGGGTCGGGTTATCGCTAATTAGCTCCTAGTGGTTCTCGTTAGACTTGTACGGACAAAGCTGTCATCGTTTTTTACTATTATGTTTCTTCCTTGCTCCGATTTAAGTAAATGTAATGGTCCACCTCAGAAGGGACGTAATTCAATGGCCTGAACATTTGTTTCGACCTATTGCAGTATCAAGTATCTGGGAATAGGCTTTCCAAAATTCGACAATTATAAGGACGGAAAAATTTTCGATTTGTTTTAAAAAATAAAAAATTCGGTTGCATATCATTCAGAGCGGAGCTCATCTGATGATAGCTCTTCAGAACCGTTCTAGTAACCGTTTTCTCAGCAGCAATACCCAACACATCACCTTGGTCCTCGTAAATCTGCAGATTAATGGCGGAATATCTGTAAATGGGGGTGGGATATCTGACTCTCCGACTCTTCAGCAACTCATTCAACTTAATATGTTTTTGACTGGAGTCGGTGCAAGTTTATTGCTTGAGCATTTTTCCCAACTTGCTGCCGCTGGAGGTTAATAAGCCTGACATTGTTCAGCAAAGAATCACTCCAGTTTTGTTTTTCTTCTTTTTTTGGAGGGGGGCTTTTTATTTCAACACTCTGAAATCAATCTTTCCCTTGAGAACTTCAATAGCTGTTTAAAGTGCGTCTTCCCAACGTTGAAACTGGCTAGCGCGAATTTTCCTTACGATACTCCTTTTTCCTTGCAGATGCTCTTCTGCAATCAGTCTTTCAGTTGAGCCACATACGACAGACATCAAGAAAACGATGCCTGGAACCCTTCAAGTTTTCCCTTTAATATCGTTCCAAAAGGATATGAGATTTGTTTGCGGTCTGTTTGCCGTGGACCTGAGGGCTGAAAGTCTCCTCTGCGGAATGGATCCATATAGTCAGTATCACCGTCGAGGTAGTTATGGAGAAGCGGGCTTGCGGAACGCAAGGGACAGACAGATGACTGACGATGGATCCTTCCATCCCAAGTATTATTAGGTCTTGTCAGCTTCCCGCAGGGTCCTTGAAGGGTGGTAACCACCCACCGAGCCCTCACCGGGGTGAAATTATTAATGGTCGATCCAAGGTTGAGAGTTATGCTCCTATCACACTTCAGAGTACTATAGTTGATGGTCCACCTGTTTCGCATACCCGTGGGGCAGAAAGTTGCCTTTTCTATGCAGAGATAGATGGGAAAAGGAGTTTTCCCGAATAAAGTGCGAGATAAAGCGAGTTTCCATAATAGCAAGGAAAGAGGATGAGCTATGCTGCTGAACATCATCATCAGCTAAACCTTCTTCAGGCTGAAAAACATTTCAGACACTATTTTTAGAAGAATCCTGATGCCTGTGGTCGAAAAACTTGAATTTAACTTTAAGTACATAAAATGGTAGAGATAATTTAAAACATCAACGACTGGCTTTTGTTCAACCTTAGCACGTGGAGAGATTATTCGTCTAATTATATTAACAATAGGAACTACGGAGAGGAAAAGTAAACACAGGTAAGAAGAAACGAATCTCCCTCAACTTTATTTAGTGAATGTTATCTCGTACAGCAATGGGAAACATTCCCTAGAAGAATTCCCTTTGTGGGTCACAAGTTCGGTGAAATTCCGCCGGCGAGAAAGTGAGAGATGAATTTTTTATCAAGAAGATCGTTTGTCTTTCGAATGGCGTGCTCCCATATTCGAAAAGGCAAATTCGGTAAATCAAATCACACTCGTGTCTCTCCTCCACCTTTTTCGAAATCAACTAAGAAAGAAGTTCGCGTTTTCAAGAAGGAGGAATAAATGGGAAAGAATCGCAAGTAATTTATTCGGCAGAAACGCGAGGTTCAGTCGGGAATAATTGATGCCCAGGACGTGGCGGATTCAATTACTTTTTCTCCTCTTGAAAAAAACTGCGCATGCTCTGTGGAGTTTTGATGAATACCAACCTCGGTAGGTTTTGCATAGATTACTCTGCACCACTGAGGAAAAGCTCGTCGCAGGAGACCTTACGAATTTCGACTAACTAGAAAAATACCTGTGTCAACAAGAATAGCGTCAGGTCACCGTGCGGTATGTTGCCTTGAGGAAAATGCTGGCGGTTCGATCAAGCTCGTAAAAGAACCGTAATGACGAAATTTGTGTAAACGAGAGGCGGTGTCTATTCATATTGCGGCATTGTCATCTGAAAGCTACATTATAACCGTAAGTGCTTTTCAAAATTTACGAGGGCCTCTTCTTTCAAGTTTTTAGAGGAGCGAGACGCTATCTGCTATTCAAGACACAATGCAACTACTCTTTACATACCTTGTATCTGGCCTCTTTTTAAATATTCACCGCAACAAAGTCGATTGGTTCTCAAAGCTTTGTGATGTATCTAACCAGATCTAAATGTTGCAATAACTTCTAATCATAGGAGGTGAATGATGAAATCCTTGCATGAAAAGTTCAAATGATCTAGTTCTGATCAGCAAAATGGTCTCATAATTTATTTATTTATTCAATTACGAGCACATGCTCAATATACAGAATTACATAAAATAAAAAAATAAAAAATTGTTTTTTTTTCTTGTTTTTTTTTTTTTTTTTTTGTTTTTTATAAAAAATTGTGTTACCAGTCAGATTATTGACAACATCATAATGAGGAAAAACAAAAACAAATTATTAGGTTCTATTCTATTCATGAGGTGACAGAGGCTTAATTATAGAATGAGGGCGGCTTCTTTAATGGCAGAAAGGGGACTGACGAAGAAATCAATGTGGGGAGTATAATCATGGTTTCGCTTTCATTTATTTTTTCCATATTGGAATTGTCCATCATTTTTAATTCGAATGCGTTAATAGAGTGAACGTGATGACTTGATCAGAAACGCTTAGTAAACGCATTCCATTAAGCGTTCTGCCGTGTCAGAAACTAGACAATTGAAACTGAAGAAAAAATTCGCTCGATACCTATTTATTTAATTTGGAAAAAATCACAACTCCTTAGTTAGGAACATAGCTTTACAAAACGCTCTGAATTGGATATTGACCGGATTTTGATAAACCACTACCGTACCTCTCGTGTTAATATTCGGTCGGCCGAACCCGCCTCTTATTGGTCGGTAAACGATGAAAACGTTCGTTTATTCTTTCATTCTCATCCTTTGTGATTTCCCAACATTTTTCACTCGGCTCATCTCTAAACTCGACAAACACAAAGGGAGGCCGTCGTTTTTATTCGGATTCCATTCCAAACTGAAGCAAACCATCGAAAGCATCCGGACCTTCGGTTTTTGCTGGGTCAACGGAGGGATTGTTGTTTCTGCTGGAGTTTCTTCATTCAGTGTTAGCATAAATTTAACCCGATTTTCCCAGGTTTACCATGATGAGTAAAAACTCAATCTCTCGATGCTTACATCAGCATTGGGTTAAACGTGTTGAACATTTATTTTCCGTTCATTAAAAGCGGATGATCTTATTTGAACGAATAATTTGTTGGTGGAAATGAATCAGTACAGGCTGAAAGGGTTTTTTGTGATAGCTAAAAAATTCTAAGCAAACTGTATCTGCATTTTTTGAATGCCTAAAATTTAGTTTTGAATAGGTTAATTATATTGAAATTGTTTTGCCTGACTGAAAATTTCAGTCTGCTTGGGAACTGTCACTTGCCAGAAAATGATTCATTACTTGTGAGACAAGGATAGAAGACGAAGAGATAGTCACAAATTCCACTAATTTTAAATGAGTTATTGTTAAAAAGATTTCAGCGTTTAGGCCAACATCAGTGCAATTTTTAATTCAAAGCAATTGAATTAACGTCGGGTGAAATTTAGCAATGAAAATTAGTAGAATCTGGGTGATTACGGGTTTATTACTACAGTGCTATCGTTCCAAGAAAAGCACGGACGAGTCTTTTGATCAGACAAATGCAAGCCTTAGAATTTAAAGAGTTGTCGTTACTCGGAGAAGACCTATATTTTTTGTGGGCTCGTTAGAGGCAAGAGGAGAAATCCTTAGAGCTCGGGAAAGACTCAAGAACTCTTGGCCTGGCCAAGTGGTTATACTTAGCTTCCCCATCCTTAAGTTTGACTCCATCGTTGGGAGTATTTCATTTTCCCTCCCTTCTGCACATCATCAATTTTAATATATATTCTATTAGAATTATTTGAATATTTATTAAAAAAGAAGATCGTTCGGATTTTCAAACCTGAGAGGGAGTGGCTCACTGATTTTTTTATTCAACAGATAAAATACATTTTACCTGTACCCTCAGGTTTAATTTGTGAGAGAGAGAGATTGATTGATTGATTTATGTGTTTTATTTATCCACCAGGAGAAGTCAGGGCCGAGTGGCCTTCTCTTCCACCTCCCCTGAAGCTAATAGAAACAGAAAATAGGCTCCTAGAATCATTAAAAAATACGAATAAATAAATTCTCAACATATCAAAAACAAAATTAAATTTTCTCCTCAAAATAACTAATATGCATTTATTACCACACAACAAGTTCACTGTTATTTTTCTAACATCTTCTTAAAATTCGGTTTAAATGTCCCCACCGTCTGGTTGAGGTTGAAAAATTGCACATTTTCGTTCCAAACTCGAACACCCTGCAAGAAGAACGAACGCTCTAAGATCGTAGTTGAATAAATAGGCATCCGCAACGACGGGCTTATTTCTCATTTCTCGTTCATGCCCATCTCCTTGAAGGAAAGCTCGATAGCGAGTTAGGTTGCTCGAATTTCATCATTTTGATGATCATTGCAGCTATCTGCAGTTTTTTGAGACAGAGAGCGAGAAAGTCAATCAATTACATCAAAACCAGGAAATTGGGTTTTCGTTTATAACATGTACCAAGATATCAGCTAAAATTTCGGAACTAGCATGAACATTTTTATATTGTTATTATAGCAAAAATTCAGAATTAACTACTCTGTACTGCTGATAAAAATTGTACCTAATGTTACAGATAATGTCAATATTGCGGAACCGAGGGAACTTGTGTTGGGCAGCATTACCGTCTAATGTAGCAGTAGTTTTTTCAATAAATGAACGTAAAATAGTGATTGTCACATACCTTAGTACACGGTGGATGTGGCCGGCCTCGGGGTTGGGGAACCGGCTTCAACAATGGTCATCAATGCAACACCTGTAAAAAATTCACTTTTCAGTCGGTTGGAAAATTGAATAGAAAATCTTTCAAGAAAAAAAAAACTTAATCCGAGCTACTTGTCAGAAGAGATTGTTAGGGGTAGCCTCTTAACCACGTCCCCCTCTCCTCTCAACGATCCCATTCCATTTCTGTTCTTGCATACTAACGAGGACATTTTATTCAAAGGCATGCGTCTCACCAGCAGCGTCATTTATATAACTTTCGCGAAACGCACAAAATTCCAAAATATATTTCTTCAAATTTTCGAAATTTGAATTTTTCGTGAGACTCTTTTCAATCAAGTATTTTTAGATGATCGAATGATTATTTACGTCGAAAATTTTCGGAAAGCAGGATATTACAAATAGCCCAATTAGTTATCAGGATTGGTGCCGACGAATCGCCGTATAAAATAAATGCTTCAAGCCTTCCAGTTTCCCAGTTTCGATTGAAGCCCAGAAATTGAATTCTGAAGAGTAATTTCATATTGAGATTGTGAGGCGCTTTCAATTTAAATCCTACGTACAATGAAAACCCTTACTGTATACTAACTTTCACGATGACTGATTATAGCCATCACCTTCGACGCTTTTGGAGTCTTACGAATTTGGGCCACAATCCCCAAACAACCGCCGACCGATGGTCAAATGCAAAACTTGTCTCCACTTGAACTCCCCTAATCGCAACAAAGTCGTAAAACGCCAACACATTCGACCTCTATGAAATCAACACGAAATTTCGTTCGAAGGGTCTTAATAATTGCGGAGACCTGGGCTGCGGAAATTAACTCCCGTAATCTGATCGGAAAGAGGCGGCCAACGCGATAAGAGCAATTGCGAATCTCCCTACCTAACGACGCAATGAAGGAGGTTCATTCTGAATGAACCTTACGGCATTACCCAGAGCGAACACTTCTATTCGTTTTTCCTGAGAGTTCTAACTGCGGCGGAAGCTGCTGAAAATACAGTAGGAAAATGTTACTGGGGTAGTTGAGATTTAGACATCATGTATATATATTAGATTTTTTTAATTCCGTTGTCATATGAAGACAGAATATTTGCCATTGTAATAATTTATCATTTCTTTTTACAATTAATGTCTACGATATTTTCAACAACGCCAACACTGTTGAAAAATGGATAGTACCGAGGAAAAAATTACTTGATATCTTTTCGACTAGATGACCGGTCCTGAGGACAAGGTGGCAAAAGATACGAAACTAACTCAAAATCAGTTTTTGTCCCTAGCATTTCAAAATAACCTATGAAAAACGTTTCGTTGTTTACAAATTTCAGCTGCTAAATCCGGGAGCAATTATAGTTGCTGGTGCTCGTAACTCTTTAGGTTTTCTATGCGCTACTATATTGGTTTTCGTTGTCCTGCAAAAGATGCCATGCGAATATTACTTCTCCCGCATCTTTCAAGCTGTGATTCTCGGCTAAAGTACTTTTCCTAGGTTTCTGTTCTAGTTTTTCTCTGTCCATTTTTTCTGTATATTCGTTCACTTCTCAAAGGTTTTCCCCATGCTCCTCGTCCTCACTTGAGTTCAACTTTCTTTACTTCTTGTCCGAGTTCTCAAGTTCTCTCTCGCTTATTTTTCGCTTTTCATCTGAACTTGAGGGGAGGAGAGATTTCTATTGCGACGTGAAGAGCGTCATTGCTTTTTATTGAGACGACGAGATAAGAATACGAAATCGATGCCCAGCGCAGTGTGGTAACCAACATCGTATTCTTTTCTTTGGTAGAAGACAATGACGGCTGAAGCCTTTACAAATATTTCATTCGGAAGTGTCTAACCATTTCGACGTTCATAAACTGGATTTTCGAATCCGAATAAAATCTAGATATTGCCGTTACTTAATCAAAGTAGCATTGGATACACCAACTGATTGTGGCGATGAAACAGTGGTTTAGTCGAGGGTTGTGTCCTCGTCACAACTATATTAGTTTTTACTATCTGTAATGTATAGGGAGGAGCTGTAATGTATAGTTATTAAAGTAGTAATTATAATTATGTAGGTAGGTGGTGGATATTGCATGTACTTTGTACCATGAGAGATTAGTGTTTCAACTTGCGCTGACTTTTAGCCGAGATACCATGTCCAACTTAAAGTTTTCCAAGATTTGAACTCGCACGGTGAATAACTTTGACAAAAAGTCGTCAATTCAGATATTTGAATATACCAAACGTAAGGTAATTTAACTGTTCACATTTTCCCCATGTAATGTACCTATTCATTTTTCAACCGTTTGTGCGTTATTCAACAATATTAGTAGAGTATACACGAAAAGATGCCATTTTAAACTTTAAACATTCTATTCATCAATTTAGTGCAAAAGAAACTAAGAATGAAGCATTCATTATTGATATAAACATCATCAACTGTCATTATGCTGAATTTGAGCGAAATCGAAATCAAAAAAATTTTCACCAAAAATTGAAGGGGTCAGTTGAACCGATCAGTTAGAGATTTTTTACTCGTCATTCAATAAAGATAAAATTCTGTAAATTTCAATAAAGTTGTATCTTACCAAGGTGTTATCTCGTGATTTTTTCAATTTTCGGAAAAATTCGCAAATGGTCCAAAAAAATCAGTTTTTGAACTCTCAAAAATCGACCTTTACCAGGGCATTTCGTGGTCAAAATTCATGTAAATCAGTTGTTTTATTACGCAGGAGGCTTCATTTGGACGCCTTACACACGAACATAGCAAAAAGTTTGATGAAAAAAATTTAAACAGTGCCACAGAGATTATTCTCCGTAAATTGGGTTTTTCACCGGCCGAAATTTCGAGCTCGGTAAAGGTTAAAAATTAAACTTTTGTTTTTAAGCGATTTTTAACGCTATTACTAGAGGCAATTTAACGCTGAATCCGAATTCGGCGTCAAAACTACGAAAATCTGACGACAACGATCAGTTTCTCTCATGTTTAGTTGTATACCGTTTTTATGTTCTTCAACTTTGACAATTCAATGCAATTACTGACAGTATTGTTCAATACCATTTCATTACTCATTCTTATAGGAAATTAAACGTAGAATTCGAATTTGAAGTGAAAAGGATCAAATTCTACCAATGAATAATTTTTTTTTAATTTTTTCATACTTTTGGAGTTTTAATTTTGGAATTTTTTTCACCACGTTCACAAATTTTGAATTAAAGGGGTTGAGAGGCGTGGTGAGGCGAGGGTGGATGAGGCGTTACGAGCTCACTTTTGATTAACTGACCCTTATTAATAAAAGTATGTTCATAAACACATTACTTTACGCGAAAGCGTAAAATCGCCCAAAAACGTTGAATGTTCTCACATTGTTGAACTGTTTCTCAAGAGATCTCTTCAGTGAACTTTTGACGAGAAAACTCGATCATCCCTCGGTGTTCAACAGTTCAACGAAATCGCCCTCCGCTTTTTCGGACAACAAGCGAATGAGATTCTTCGTTCTTGAGGAGCTGGATTGTTTTGAGTTTCCTCCAACTTTTTCAAAAGGATTCATTCTCGAAAGCAAGTTTTAAGGCGAAAACTTTTCTCATCGTTTCTCATATTTTATCAAAGCGTGGAGGGGGTGAAATTTTTAGTTGAGGCATCGGTAGGGGAATACTGCATTGCTGCAGTGGGGCTGGGAGACAACTTTTAATTACACAAGGGTTAACGTAACTTGATCGGGTAAGTGTGTGGTAGCGGACCTAAGGAATGTTAATTTCGGTTTCGTAACGAGGAATTCTCGGTTCTCCGCACTGCAACGAAGTGGTAGCTCCGGATGTTC
This sequence comes from Tupiocoris notatus, assembly GCA_037159825.1. Lineage (NCBI taxonomy): Eukaryota > Metazoa > Arthropoda > Insecta > Hemiptera > Miridae > Tupiocoris > Tupiocoris notatus. Next base: position 48,885 of record JASJUZ010000404.1, on the reverse strand, counting down.
GTAAGCGACTAACCAAAGGGTGTCGATTTATTGACCAATTCAACATCACTGTTGTTGGCTTGAGAGGATTGTCGAGCGCGTATTTTGAAAGGAGCGCGCCCAGGTTGAAATCATAACCCAAACATTTATTCATGAGAGATATAGGCGATTAAGAGACCAGGTAGAAATTAATTTGCATTAATTCATCATACGCTGAAAAGATAAGAAGAATTCAAAATGGAAAAACTGTTGACTGGTTGATTGTAATTTCATCTTGAATTTGATGAGAGATTTTTATTTCTGAAATATATAGTAATTTATATCGCTGAAGGAATCAAATGAAGCTTTCAATTATCCATTTTCCCGTTTTCAACTCTTCTTAAGAATGTCAAAAGCTGTCTTGGATTTTTCCGACAAAACGAAAAATGTCGTGGGTTGCAAAATTTAGGAAAAAAATTGTTTAGCCTAATTGTTACACTTTTCACTCTCGATTAGATGAAGATTAAACGCACCGCAGACAGTACTCTGATAAAACTACGAGCCGGAATCAGCGAATACCAGACAGCAATGATGAAAGCCCGTAGCCCAACTCAAGTAACCGTCGCCAATAAGTAAGGTTTTTTTTAAAAATAATCATATTCAAAACTCTTTTTTCTCCGTAGCTGAATATGTTATACTTTTCGCGCCTGTGAAAAGTTTTCGGCATTAGATGGTTCTGTCGCAGCAAAATCGATGCGATCTTTTCATACCAAGTTTGGAGGAATCAGTGATTATATTTAAAAAATCTACATTTCAAGAAAATCTAATTCAGACTCATTAGAGTTACAATAAAATACTTAATAAATCGCCAACTATGTTTTTCTATTTTACGGTATTTTTGGCAAATCATTATCGAACAATGATTCGATTATCCATTCATCATTGCTAAATGTTGTTGGAGAATACTTTCATTTAGTGACAGCATTAAATTGTTTGATAATACCTATTGTCTCATGAAATTTAAAAAAAAAATAAAAAACCAGCTGCAGCCGACTGAAAATTTTTAATCTATTTGATTGAAGAAGAGCTCATCATTGTCGAACTAGAACATCATGTTGGGGCCTAGCCCCTTCTCGGAATCGGCCAACGGTCGGAGATTTTGAGTGTAGTAAACCGATGCCACCACATGCATAGTGCATCCAAGAAAATGACAAATCAGCAGAATTATAAATTCCGTCGGATTCAAATTGGTGAGTAAAATATCGGGAAGGCTCAACCCAATAGAATTGAGTGCGAAGAACAAAGCGAGTATCAAAGTTCGATATTTCCACGGGCATTGAATCCAAATGAAATGTATGTAACTGACAGTGGCTACTGCGACCGCTAAGCTGGCAACGCAGAGAACACAGATCACGGTAGTTCCGTGGTACGAAGCCCAGTGCTTGAGCGGGAGCGGCGGTATGATAATAGCTGGCGTATGACTAGGATCAACAATCACGTACGTCCTAGCATTGTACGAAAAAAATTCTATTTTCTCTTCATCCCCAGATTCTAGGATATAGAGAATCAGGTAAAAGTACGCAAAACGTTCGCGAGTGCCATTGCATCTGATCAATTTTTTTACATAATTAGATCCGTCGAGAGTGATTTCGAGTTTGATAAACCGCACTCCATCGGGCATGTTAATCGCGCCGAATTGCGGGGCTTCGCCCAGTAGCGGGACATTTTGTTTACGCGAGTTTCCCAACTTGTTTCTATCGCCGTCTAAAAATTCCAGCTCAATTTGGACCGAATGGCAAACTTTTTTTAGGAGAAATCTAGTTCCTTGACGATCTTCTTTTGGCTCATTAGGACACGGATCAAACCCAGTAACAATCCAAAGTGTTACTGATTCCGCAACTGACATTGGTTTGTAAGTGGAGAAATAATCTTTGATCACCGTTAGTTTACCTTTTTTATAGAAATAAGCAGTGTTCCCAGAAGCTGTTACGGATTCTTCGAATATCCTAGTTCCATCCTTGTACGCCAACGATACTTTGAATTTCGTCCCATTCTTCGTCGTTCTGGTACCGTATCCTACGGTCGCTGGTCCTCGCTCATCGTTTACGAGGAAAACTATGTCTGGTCTGCCGAAAATGAATGTGTTAAAACTAACACCAAGGGGTAACTCCAGATAGGGTCGCGCGTCATTAAAAACTGTGACTACACGATTGGTATTGTATTCAATCGTTTGCAATAGTAGAATAGCGATAACAAGGACGTTCAAAACGTGGGCAATTCCAATAACTGCGGGATCCAACACTTCGACTCTTAAGTTGCGCTCGCTACACAGAATTGCGGTGACTACAGCCACGCCCATGATACTGAATAATAAGTCGACTCGATAGAGTGAGATCTGAGGTAGCTCGTTCTGGAGTTCGTCGAACATATAATAGACCGTCGATTTTTGAGCAAAGATCATCACACTTGGGACTAAAATACACAGGAACAGGGCAATGTGTCGTTGCGACTGTCTGGCGAAGTAACTTTCCATCATTTGAGCCTTTTCGTACTCTTCTACAACAACTGCCATATGCCAATCCACGCTGTACATAATGCGTTTTATAAAGTGAATTATTCCTATCCAGATCGCCATCGATACGAATAGAATCGGCCAATTTTTACTGTAAGTCAAAGGGCTGAACGATCTAAATGATACCCAAATTGCCATTAAATACTCCGTCGTAAAAATGACCAGCTCGCAACCAGCGGTAATGATTCTGGAGTGCAACGAAGGTTGGGGCAGTATTTGGTAGAAAATCAACCAATACCTCAGCGGATTGACTGAGCTCCAGCCGATTTGGACAAACAGCATGGCTTCGACTAATCCAGGTACCTTTACTATGGTGGCCAGGAATCCTAAGATCGGAGTTAAAAGGTAAACGCATGTACCAGCAACTAAGTATTTGAGTTTCACCTTCTGGAGAGATACAGTGGCAACGACCGCCATTGCAATCAATGTCAGAATTAGCAAGATTGTTTTTTCCGAAGCTTTGGGTAGAAGTAGATTTACCAATTCATCATCATCGTCTTCTTCGTCTGCAATCAGTGCCTTGCCATCGATATCGAATCTCAGAAAATACGACGCCTTCCATCCTTCAGTGACAGTGTAGATTATTTCAAAGCTCCAGAGGAACAATACCACGACAAGATCTGCCAGTATAAATTTGTACACTTTTGGAAGTTCAGCTGCAGCTGGGGGTGCGGACTTAACATCTGTAATTTTTGGTTCTGATTTTATTTTTGAACTGGAAGCTGGTTCCGAAGCACCGGGTTGCTTATTTTTTTTGGTCTTCGTGTTCGGGTGAGATGGAGTCTCGGCTTTTCTTCTTTTCAGAATCTTCTTACTATTCTGTTTATTGAATCGTCTCAATGGCATGACTGGTTACGAATCACAGCTTGCGATCAGCTTATTCTACAATGGACACAGATAGTTCCTTATTTTACTTGATGAATGATCCCTCAATTTACTTTCGAGCCTATTATGCCTTTTTGTGCCTATTTTTGTGTTTGTTTGTTTGTGGGGACTTGCTTTCAGTTTCAGGTGATATTCTTCCCCCTACTAAACAAAACTTCCCAAACTTTAGTTTTGGGAATTATGAACAATGTTGGCCCTTGTGACAGATATAGTTAGCAAAGTTTTAAAGCAGTTTTGATAAAATTCTCAGAGCTGATATGGGTTGGACCCTAGATACTCCCATGATACTGTTTGTCATCGTACGTTGGTAGACATAAGTAGGGCCATACCTGCCTTATTCTTTCCAACTCCTCTACTGGCATTTAACCTCCACTAACTTGACATGAATTAACATTACTTGAAACGTTTAAACTTACTTCGACGTTATTATTTAACAAAACATCACTCAAACAATGCTAATATCAAATTTTGTCCGAGCATGAACGGGGCTCCTCTTCACGAGCCTCGCATCAAGCATTCAAGAGCCGAACCTACTTATAAGAATACCTAATCACTGCCTCTGAACACGAGAAAACAAACAAATTGGATAAGTATGATGTTTTTAATTCACCATGTCGACGATGTTAACCCGGCTAGAATTTCAAATTTCTCCCTTGCTTTTTCTCATCATCGGTCAACTCGCGAAGCCTTTCCATGTAGGCATATGACGACATGCAATGGATAATGCAACCGAATATTTGTAAAATCAGCAGCAATGTGAGTTCTAACGTGTCCAAATTAGTCAGCAGAATTTCAGCAAGGCATAATGCCAAATAGTTGAGGCCGAAGAATAGTGCAAGTATTGCTGGCCGATGTTTCCAAGGGCTTTGAATCCAAATAAAATGCATATAACTGACTGTGCCCACAGCAATCGCTGTACTTGCAACGCATTGGGCTATCACCAAGTATTTACTTTGTCCTGCATTTTTATCTACGTCACTTCCAAACTCAACTGGGATTTCTGCGGCCTCTTTGTAAATGTATGGCTTGAGAGACAGCAAGCGTATTGCGAACGTTGTATTTTCTAGAGCGATGACCACGAAGATGAATCGATTATTTGTTTCACTGCTAATGAACACCTCAGGTTTTGAATATACAGGGGAACCGTTTATGTCTATCTGAATGTCGAAGGATTTCGACCCATTGGGCACGACGATCGCGCCGTTTTCCGGAGCTTCACCGAGAAAGGGGACTTTGCGTTTTATCGGTTCATCCAATCTTGCCTTATTTTCGTCCATGAACTTGAACTCAACAGTTAACGAACGGCAATTTCCACCGTAAACAATTCTGGTGCCCTTGTCATCTTCTCGTATCCCATCTTCGCACGGATCGAAGTTCGTGGCTAACCAAACCTGTCTGTGTTTCAAAACCGTTTTCGGTTTGTACGTGGAGAAGAAATCCTTGATAAGGAATAGTTTACGGTTTTTATAGAAACGAGCTTCATCCCCCGTCGGTGCAATCTTCGTTTCATACTCTACAGCTCCATTTGTGTATACGAGTGCTAATTCGTAACTGCGTTCCCTATGTGCAACAAAATGAGCCCAACCTACGATATTCTGTTCTAGTCGTCTACCGTTTATTACAACCCGGAGTTCTGGTTGGGAGAAGAAGATAAACTGCCGAATCGCGTATGGTGGAACTTCCAAGTAATCTGTCTCTTCGGCGGCGTTTCTGAATTCAAGTGAAACAGTAAGCACGTTATCCTGTGGGTATATTACCGACTGCGTGAGAATAGCAGCAATTACAATGACATTCAAAACATGCGCGAGACCAATGACTATTGGATCCAAATATTCCCATCTCACCCATTTCACCTGACACAGGATTGAAGTAATGATTGGAAGTAAGAGGAGGCCTAATATCAAATCAATACGGTTCCGAGCGACAGACGGTAATGTGTCCCGGTTTCCTTCAGAAACAAAACGGACAGTCACTTTCTGAAGAGAAAACATCATACTGGGAATCAAGAGGCACACGAACAACTTTAAATACTTAGTTGTCTCCCGAGCCAGAAAACTTTCCGTCATTTGATATTCTTCATAGACATTTCGCACAACCTCAATCGATCGATTAGCTGATCTGCGGGCTTGATTTTTAATCACAAACAGTGATGCTAACAAATATATCAGAAATAATAACAGAAGTATCCAAGCTATGCCGTAAGAAAGTCGGCTGAACTTGTTGAACGATACGTAAACTGCCATCATGTATTCGATCAAATCAACGAACAGTTGGCAACCAGTGGTGATGATTCGAGTCTCAATCCCAGGTATCGGAAATTTCTGGGAGAAAATCAGCCAATACCTAAACGGAGTGATTGAGTTCCATCCGATTTCGAGAAACAACATGACGTCTGCGAAACCAGGAACCTTCCAAAGAGTTGCTAATAATCCAAGTAACGGTGTTGAAATGTACACGCAAAAACCTACAACCAAAAAAAAAAATTTTGGCTTTATATAGGTTAAAACTGTCACAACAGTTATTGCGATCAGTGTTAGAATCAGTAGAATGATTTTTTCCGCGATGAACGGCCACAAGAAAATCTCTTCGTTTATTTCCTTCTGTATTTCAATGTTTTCTTTTTTTCGAAAAAATGACGCCTTCCAGCCTTCGATGAGTGAGTGAACTATTCCAAGGCACCAAAGACTCACGATTACAAAAATGTCCTTCTTCGTAAATGCCACTTTTGGAGTCTTTTTTTCGATGACTGGTGGAATTTTTTCTCTCCATTTACGTTTGGGGGTAATTTTCTTCGGACTAGCAGTTGCAATTGCTGAAGTCGCCGTTTTAGGAATTGGTTTCTTCTTTCGTATCTTTCTTTTTCCAAATGGAGGTGTCTTCTTTCTTTTCGCAGCATTCGGTTTTGTTTGAATAGGCGCTGCACCTTTTTTTTTTCGACCATGCGGTTTCGTTGCCATTACGTCCCGCAATTAATTATCTGAGAAAGCTATCGGTTAATTTTGTTCGCGCGACAATTATATTCATTCTTTCTACTAAGGTGTAAAAACTCTGTCTCCTGATATTTTCTGGACAAATTTTAAAGTTAATAGAACTTATTCTTGTAGTTGGCAAACGCGATTGTTAATCCGTATGAACATAGATGAACGAATGTTATTTAGTTCTCGGTTCGGTAGAGAGATTATTTGGGCTCATCATTCAAGCGAAATGAATCACATGCAATGGGAGTGGTGGGGTTAAGAGAAGCCTATTGGTACAGATTCTCATGATTATTAGGCGTTGGTAGCGTCGCTTTTGCAGTATATTAACCTCGAATTGGCGGAGAGGTTTTACGCACAAAATTTTACGCACGCTTGACACAGCTGCAGGACATACAATGGAGACGGTTTTCTGCCACCACGTATTGAAAATATCTCTGGTTCAAAATTTTACTATCAATGCCTGCTAGGAGTTAATACACCTATAATAATATAGGCTGTGGAACCTATGGCTCCACGTCGCTCGGCCAGCCAATTAAGAATCGGAGAATGAGTCGCCTGGTTTTTCTCCCCCTCACAACCCCCGGACATCAAGAAATGCGACGAGAAGGAAAAGAAGTATAATAATACAGTTAATTGACCTAGTGCACAACCGTACTATGGCCAAAACAGTGGCCTTTTTACAGTCCAATATACTCGTAAAATCGCACCCACAAAAATGTTTTGGTTCCGATCGGATTCAATGGAATGCGAACTCTCTAAGGAAGTTGTTGGTTTTACCGATGTTTTTCTACGGTAGTATTGGTTACTTTGAAAAATCATACGTCTCTAATAGAAACCCAAGGCCACGGACCTCATGGGCACGGTGGAAAAACACCGATAAAAGCAAAAACTCCCAAAGAACTTTCTGAGAACTCCCTATTACACCGTTCAGATGGACCACCAAACCTACCAATCGGATGTAACGACATTATACCCGCATTATACAAATCTGTGAATTGTGAAGCTGAATGAAGACGCACTGTTTTACCTGATTATATTAGCGATTTTCTAATGTGCACTTCTTACTGCCTCAATACATAAAAAAAAACAAACGAGCTGAACACAAATTGAATGTTTTTAATCTATCATGCTGATAATGTTGGTCGATCTAAAACTTCAAACTGTTGCCTTCCTTTTTCTTATCGCCTGTCAACTTGTGAAGTTTTTTCCAGTAGATAATTGATGCCTCAGAACATTTCAAAACAAACGAACTGAGGAAGAAGGATGTTTTTAATCCATCATGTTAACCAGGCTAGAACTTCAATCTGTTGCCTGGTTTTTGCTCCTCATCGGTCAACTTGCGAAGTTTCTTCCAGTAGATAAATGATGAAATCGTATGCCATACGCAACCCGCTACTTGAAAAATCAACAACACAGAGAATTCTAAGGCACCGAGCCTGGTGAGTAGAGCTTCAGGAAGCCAAAACCCTAAATAGTTGATGCCAAAGAAAAAAGCAAGGATTATAGTCCGACGTTCCCATGGGCACTGAATCCAGATGAAATGGATGTAACTAACTGAGCCCACGCCGATTGCTGCACTTGCAGCACATAATGCTGAGACCAATGAATGTTTTTTATTTTTGCTCCAATGCTTCTTATCCTCTTCGACAGGCAACGATCCAGGAAACGGCTCCAATGGAATATCTATATAAATGAATTTCTTGAGGCTCAAGGTATCCACCTTGAGTTTTTCAGAGTCTCCCTTTTTACTAACATAAACAAACAGGAAATGGTACGCATACGAATTTGCACTGCCCAGTAATTCCGTGTCGATGGAAGGCTTCTGATTTCCATCTACGAGCACGCGCACCGCTACTGACGTCGTCTCTTCGGGTACGGTTATCACACCGTATTCTGGAGGTTCGCCAAGCAATGGGATGTTTCTCTTCACAGGATCCTCCAAAATTTTATCCCTGTCCTTGAAGGAGAGCTCAACTTGGATCGATTGACATTTACCTTCAAAAATAGCACGAGTTCCCATGTCATTTTGTCTTACCCCATCTTCGCACGGATCGAAGTCCGTTGCTATTCGAAGCGTCCTACGTTCCACATTCACCGCCGGTAAGTAAGTCGCAAAGAAATCCTTGACCATCGTTAGTTTACCGTTTTTATAATAGCGTGCTTCGTGGTCCTTTGCCGTAACTTCATCTTCAAATACTCGAGTTCCATCTACTTCAAACAACGAGATCTTATACAAGGTTCCTTTTGGAAGAAAAATGAAAGCGTAACCCTCCTGAGTTTCATCAGCTTGTTTATCGTTCAATTTAAGAATCAGTTCTGTTTGAGAACGCAGGATATATTGAAGACTCCCGGTTCTAGGTATCTCGAGATAACTCTTATCATCGTTTTCCTGTCTGAGTTGCAGTGAAACAGTTCGCACGTTATCGTTTGAATGTATGATTATCTGCGTGAGGATAAAAGCAACAACAAGAACGTTCGAGACGTGCGCGATTGCAATGACTATTGGATCGAACATTTCCGATCTCACGAGATGTATTCTACATAATATTGCGCTAACCACTGGTAGAAGCAGGAGGGTCAATATCAAATCAATACGATAGAAAGCAACCTTCGGCAATTCACCTCTGAGATATTCGAAAACGAAGTGGACCGTCGCTTTTTGTACCGAAAACATCGCACTTGGGACCAAAATGCACGAGAACAAAATGAGATGTTGAGTAGTCTCCCTATAGAGGAGTGATTCCATAAATTGTGTCTCTTCATATTCTCTTCGAACAACATCCATAGGGGGTTCCGCTGAGCTATGGACATATCGTTTTATGTATAAGAATAATAAGAAAAAAATCAAGAAAAGTGCGAATAAAAACACCCAAGCGATTCCGTAGGAAAGAGAGCTGAACTTTCGCCACGATACCCAAACCGTCGTGATATACTCCACAGAATCAACAACCAATTCGCATCCGGTAACAATTATTCTGCTCTGTACTGCAGGCAGAGGAAATTTCTGATAGAAAATCAACCAATACCTTAATGGATTGACAGAGTTCCATCCAACTTCGAGAAACAGCATAACGACGGTGAATGCATGTACTTCATAAATGGCTGCAAGTAATCCAAAAAATGGAGTCGGAACGAAGACGGATAAACCTATGATCAGATAAATAAATTTCGGTTTTCGATAAGCTACAATCGCTACACCAGCCATGGCGATTAGTGTGACAATTAGCGCGATAATTTTTTCAATGCTGGTAGGTCCATGGAAATTCGCTCTTTCAATTTTTTCCGCCTTTGCTGTGTAATATTGATGTTTTCCAAAAAATGACAACTTCCAGCCTTCATAGTACGCGAACGTTATTCCACAGCACCAGATAGTCACAATCACATATAGGTCGTGTCGTGTAAGTTTCACTTCTTTCGGAGGTGGTTTTTCTTCGACGACAGAGGGATCTTTTTTTTTCGATTTACCTTGAGGGGAAATATTTCCCGTAAAAGCGGTTGGAGTCCCATGTTTAACAGTCGCTTTCGGTTTTCGAGACACCTTTTTCCCAAATGCCGATTTCTTTCTGCCCTTCACTGCATTCGGTTTCGTCGATCCAGCCGCTGGAACAGGTTTCTTACTCGCGGGCGCATCGTTTGGGTTCGGTGCTGTCTTGGGGGTTTGTTTCGGTGCTGGCGCTGAGCCTGGTTTTCGTGTAGGCGGGGTCGTAGCCATTTCGAAGAGTAATTATTTATCTGAGAAAGCTGTTAGTTAATTTTTTCATTCAAATGAAATTCAATCATTAACCATCGGTTTTTCATCAAGAATTAGTGTAGAAGAATTGCAATTTATCCAATTTTACCAACTATGACCGTATATTCCTTCCTATGAGATATGAAATGCGAAGATTTTACTGTCCCCGCCTCAAGAAATAGTTTAATTAGGATCGAGGAAAATCAATGATCTATTATCACCTCGTCCATTGTTTGATGTGTCGGATGAGGATAAAGCAGTTGAGGTAATGGAAGTTTGGTTTATAACTGGTACCTAATTCTTGAATTTCGATATGCACCTTCCGGCTTATTCCCACTGTTTTGAAGATAAGACGAATGCCATCCAACGCCATGGGGAAAGCTTTTTGCATCTGCCAACGTAATTGTTTCAATCTTATACTGTCACTGACTATTAAATGACATTACAGAATACCGAACGAAACTTACAACAGCCATTTTATCCGAATATGTGTATAGACCAAACAGACTCTCACGATGAGCCTATTAACTACCATCAGGACCCTTCTAACCTACAATGAAAACCACTTCTCGACTTCATACGTTTCTTGAGCATAAGGAATTCGTTTGATTGATTTCCATTTCAGTCATTTGCAAATCCTAAACTCTAAATCTGAGAAGTATCAATTCGATTTGGAATTATTGGATAAGAGTGACAGTAATATTGATAGTTTCGAACTTAGTATCGCAGGTATAAATAACTGAATGTAGATATAGTTTAGTACCTCACATTCGCGTCGGCGTTATCATAACATGAAGACGTTTTTGTTTGGATTTTTTTTCTAGTTTTCGTTTTTAATGAAGTGTCTTGATCTTTAGCCGTTTCTATTGCACATTATTTCGATCAAGGGCATCTCATTTCAATTCAGCTGTAAGTACAGCTAGCGAAAGATTTCCGCTATAACAAAAAAAAAGAACTAAAGGACTAAACGTTTTCTTTATGCATCACTCGGTGATGACGATATCGATGAAACATCACGCACACGCCTCGTTACTAAGTTTCCACATAATTCACCATGAAGGGAAGACAATTTAAACCATCAAACCACAAATTTGAAAATATTGTATGTGGTAATAATTGCTATCATCCGCTGACGACACGGTAAACGGAACAAACTTCGCGAATTCACAAGCATAAGGTTCAACAAGTTAGAATAAAATAATGGAAATTCAATGAATTTGGTACAGACCTTTGCGGACGGTGAATCCAGCCGGTCAACTTGGTGGGAAACCCGAATCAACTAGTGTTCGTCAACGTGACGCCTGCAACAAACGAGCAACAGTCAGGTCGTAAGCTACTTACAAATCGAAAAAGTAATTTTCGACTATTAACAATAAAACAATAAATTAAACCATTAACAATAAACCACGAATAACGGCAAGAAAAAGTGACAAAGTTCAAGCAATATTACAGGTAACTCAGGGACAACGCACAGTTCGGAGGAACGTTTTAAAACGTTTAAGCAGTACCTATTCTTTCAAGATTTTCGGACGCGGACCGAGGAACCAGTCGAATAAAATGGGCAGATGCTGGGAATGAATTTATTTCTATATTCACCTCCAATTCATTATCTGCCAATACAAATCGTAAGTAGGTAACATTTGAGAGCTTAAACACTTCGAGCTTGGTAGGATTATTTGATAACCATAGTAATGAATTAGGCACTAAGAAACCTACCTGGGGTTTAGTATGGGCTCGGCCTTGTTAATCCAAAGGTCAATCTGGGAAAATGACTGGGCCTTACCAGTAGCGTCATTATAATTATTCTTGAGTTTTTCCAGACACACTCTTGTCGTGGAACTGTCTTGGCGGAAGTGATCCATCTCTGTACTCCTTTCGAATTTGGGAGGGAATTAACTACTGTCAACAAGGTAAGACTATACTGAAACAGCATGCTGACAGAGCCAAGGGAAGTGTTTGTCTTTTACTTTGACGAAGGAAAACAAAGGAAAGGAAACGGCAATTACAACGTAAATTACTGGAGAAGCAAGAAGAAGAGAGGATTTTGAGCGGAGTAAACAATTCTCTCGAAAGATATTCCATGCGCAGGCTCAACAACTCTCCTTGATGAGTTCGTATAAGTTGAATTGCGTGAATAAAGTTTTCGAATATCTCTGCCCCGCTGATAATTTAGCGTTAACAGTAAGAAAACCTCTCACACGTTTGATGGCCATGACAGATAATTGAAACAAAATAAGAGGCTTGGGGATTTTGGATTCCGAGGCACGCATATGAGACACTATTCCAGAATAAAACCAGTTTTGAGAAAGTAGATGAGCTTTCGATAGTTTCAAATTATGGAGACGGGAAGCATCTTTTAGAAACCAAAACCATCTTTCGATAGACCTGATCACCACCTATGTTTCAGTATTAATTCGAAATTCGGCCTTTCCTATGGTTACCCTTGCATTGCCTTTGTATGAACAGTTTGTTTTTCAAACGTTATATAAGTGGAATTCATATCCTTGAGAAACCCGGGGCAATTTCCCTGCGAGAAAAGTAAATTCCGAGACAAAACGGTGGCAGCATGTTTCAACATGAACAGGTTGAGGCCATGTTGGGTGGTTTACGTCACTTTGTGAGAAGCCCTGCCGTATCAACCTTGGAAAGTTCTCATACTATGAAAAACGTTTGCGTTTTCAAAAATATACAACCGTTGAAGGAATTCTCATCATTTCCGGTCCGAGATGAAAAGGAGGCGCCCTATATGGGTCTTTACCTGTGTTCCTCACTGGTATAACACAACTGACTTCCTTGGCAAGTGAATACGCTGCATTTCATATCCTACCTTATCAACCGACCGTCAAGGATTCGAGATACATTTCTTACGTTGAGATGACTGTTTCGACTAGAGAGGCTGTCTTTTCCGGGACATAGTAGTGCAAGTTTCTATAAATGGTGGGCGTAGGTTTTTTTCTCTGTCAGCGTCTTTTTGAGAAGTAAGGTTGGTATCCATATTAACAAGCACTGGGATGAGTGCATTGAAGCAATATAGTAATATAATCAAAGTGTAAATGCATTGTCCATTTAATGGTGGACTGTTTTTTTTTTCGTCGAAAATTATTTCTCATTATAACTCAAATTTTCCTATAATTTCGATGTAGTTCCACCTGAGTCGATCAGATATTGCTTCCGAATCTATGTTTTTCAGGTGCTACCTATTGTTTGGCCCGAGGCCCTTGATAAATTTATTGATGTGGAAATTGTATTACCCTGGGAAAGGAGAAAAACTGACAGCTACCCCATATTCGCATCAATGCACAACTCGAGTTTAACGCGACACGACTCTTTTTACCATCTCTGTCTTACAATAAGAATGCTTGAGATGAAAATGGAAAGAGGGAAATTCAGACGAAGAAAATAAAGAAAGACATTCGGGTTAGATCGCACTCTAATACACGGAATAGAAATATGTCACAATGCAGACTGGAAGTATGAGATCAGCAATGAAGGGGCAGGAATTGAAGGATTGGGTCAGTTGCTAACTTTGCTTCAAGATCGACGCGGCGGTCCCATATCCTATTTCCGGCTGTGTATTTTGCCACGGTATCGCAGTTTCTTGCCGTCTTCAATCTGAGAAGGTACAACTTCATGCATAACATCAAGAATGTTGACGAGATGGAAATCCATTCTAACAAACCAGTTTTACGCCCAGGGCTATAGAAAAGTAACGCTACTGGAGGAAATGGGGATGAAGTTGGATGATTTCCAAGCATAAAAATAGAACAAAATATCTAAAACTGTGAAAATATTGTGCGCATTTCTTGAAGCAAACGAAAAATGCAAATGTAATCGTCGTTAATGAAAAAAAAAGTGCCACGGGAATTTTTCTTTCTATTATTTTGGTTCGGCATCGATCATCTTTCGATATTCACATTTGGAATATTATTCCACTGGTCACCCATGGGCAGCGTTTTAATGTTCAAAGATAAAGGAAGTGGTAGCGACAGAAGTAAAGGTTAAATAATACCGAAGAGTAAATTGAACAATTATATAGAAAACTCGAATTTTTCCCCAACAATGAAACCAGAAGAGAGTAAAGATGAAAGACAACTAGCCGGTGACATTTTAAATTTATCTTCCCCTTCAAGCATAAAGTATTCTCTCTTTTGTTTCCCTTCTAAATCCTCTTTTTTTTTCATCTACAGAAGCTTTGACATCTTACTCATTCTAACCCCCTTGAGTCCTCTTACTATTCAAGAAACGAAGTCGGGAAACTTATTTAATTCGTTCTCTCACGCTTTTCTTTTTTCACATATACATGAGTATAGTTAAATACGAAGACACAAGTATCATTATTGGACGAAATATCGTGATTCTTATGCTAGCATACTGAGACCTGCCAGATTTACAGCAACAGTAAGCTATATTTTTCTCTGTTTTTTTCTTTCTTTTTTCTTTAACTGCCATGTTTTTTTTTTTCTTTTCGATTCAAAAATCGGTGAGGATTATGACATATTTTACACTCGATGCGGACAATAACAATTGAATACTGATTAACAAATATTCATTTGTTGTAAGAAGAAGTTAGAAATTCCTTTGAAATATTTTTATCGTTCTCCCAAATAACATTTTTTTAAAGATGTATTGGAATATTAGAAATTGGTGGTTGTGAGCTTAAAATATTATCTGTGGGACACTATCCTGTTCTTTTTTCACACTCGGTCATTATCATCCATCTTGTCGAAAAACTATCTGCCTTCCTCGTAGCAAAACTTGGCATCAGAAATGTTCACATTATCATCTTCTTGATATTTGAATTGTTTTTTATCCATGCGAAAGCGGGAAACTGTCAGATTTGAGTAAATGATAGCTTTGTGATGGATGGATTTGTTTTTAAATACACGTCCCGCATATTCGTTTCGCTAAAGTTGTGATCTTCACATCTGTGTTTCAATGGTCTTTCGTGGTTTTGAAATACATTTATTACATCCATGTTTACATAGTAACCTCCTAAAAAGTTGAATTCGGAACAGTGTAAATTCGGGAGGAATTTTCATAGCACCGTACTCAAAAACACTTTTTCAACAAATGTCTGTTTGTCTGTATGCCCTTGAGTGTGTGTGTTTGTCCGTGGGCCCGTATTTCTGTAGTTAAAAAGTAACAAAATTTGCTCCACATCTGTGAAAAATGAATGAAATTCAATGAAATTATAACAAAATGTTCTCCAAGTGAATGTGCAAAATTAGTTGTTCCGGATTATATACAACACGCAGTTCTTCCAAGATATACGCGTTCAAAGTTTATCGGTTTTATCAATGGTTATACCAATCGGCCGACTCAAATATGGAAATACTGTATGATCTAGGCACACCAATGGTTTTTATTAATATAGTCAGGTAATTACTAAGAGTACCTCAAGATTTAGTCAGGATTAGTTTAAACGGCAAGTGGAAGGTTGGTTTATGCTTCCAATTTCGGCACCGTGAGTAATCGGAGTAATTTATCATGGCAACCGAATCGTGAAGTAGCTCGTTCTTCTGCATCACTATCGTTCGATTTAACCTGACACGATTACTTATTGCGAGCGATTTCTCAAGTTCGATGAACGTTCTACGATTTAGCGTAAATATTGGATGAAAATATTGTCGTAAACAATTTTCTGAATCTTAATAGTCAACTGGTCGCTGCCATCATCAGTCAATTGCCATCTGGCCTGCCAAATATACATGATGATTACAGAATATATTACCTGTTCTGCCAAAAATTAACGAATAGGGCGAAAACACGCTATTCACTGTGGAAAATCTATTCCATAAAAGTTCTCGTGATCGACTAGTGAATACTCAACGTTCAATATTCCGATTAATAAATAGTAAGTCACAAGAGAATTGGTTTGGTAGCTCAGCTCAATTCCGTACTTTCCAACCGGACTTCTGAACTGAAATAAACGCTCTGTTCATTATTTAAGGCCGTATCAAACAGCATTGGCGTGAACCGGCTCAGTTCATTATTCATACCGTCAGCTGACCCTCACTGTTCACGCTAAGCTCCTAGAAGAAAGCTATTTACAAATAAATCGATTTTCATCTATATTGCAAAAGTATTATACTGTCCGTAATTGAACATTTCTCCGTACTTCCTTGTACTTCACTTTTCAGTTATTTTATTCGAGCAATTTTTCTATATTTGGGTCTCCTCGCCATAAAAATGACGCCTATTCCACAAAGCTTGTCCTGCATCATTTGGCTCACATACTATAATTCCACTTTATTCGCATATTGACTATGTTTTGATTTCTACAGACCGCAAAATCAATATCTTTCAACGCCCATGCTGAATCCAAAGGTATCCTAAGGTCTGAATGTTTCAGATCGTGACATGTTTTCTAAGCGGGTGAGTGACATTGATTTTTAAAGTAGGGTCGCGTACCGTACTTCCGCGCTATCCAAATATCGTTTGTATTCAGAATGTCTAAGGGCTGATTTCTGCGTTTTTTCTGTTTTTGAGATCTCTGGCTAGTTTTTCAATAACAGTTGTAGTTTACTAATGTTGCGGCTTTCGTGTGAGTTTCATGATATAAATTGGTTATACCTGTTACCGACTCAAACATGTAACTAATGCCTACCACTGGTTTTTCCCGGTCTTCGAAATTGCTTTCGATGCAACTCTTATATGTCTCCTTTCCATACTCTTCCTTTTTTCAGTTATCGCTTTTAGCCGTTTCTCCCGGTTTCCGGTTGGGTTGACTTAATCAGTTATATATTCACCTACCTCAGCATCGTCAGCTTATCCTACAAAGGACAATTACTCGTTTTATTCTGATTATTCCTCCATTCACTGGATAATTTCTCATTTTACTAGATGAATTATTCCTCCTTTCACTGTCGAGCGTATTATGAATTTTCACTTTACGAAACCAAAACTCCCATACATTTTTGGGTTCTCAACATTATGAACAATTTTGATCTTGGCGTTCCCTGTGGCAGTCATATCTAGCAACGTTTTGATGCAGCACTGATGAAAATTATCTGAGTTGATTAGGATTGGACCCTAGGTAAATAACATGATAAAAGTATTATGGCCCTATGTATTTCAACCAACCGAACGTCCGTTGACATACACAATATAGCTCATCCATTACAATCGCTCAACAGAAGACAACAAAATTAGTCTAATATGCTTGATTAAAATTACTTGAACAATTTTGAACTTCTTAGACTTGCTTTTAAGTTTAATCTTACGAAAAATCACTCTAATACTGTCCAGGGGGTGTGAGGACAAGGAAAACAAGCACTCAAATAATGTTAAGATTCAATTATTTTCCTAAAGATATAACAGTGGGTCCTCTTGACAAGCGTCGCATCAGGTATACAGGAGCCAGACCTAATAACATAGAATACTTAAGTTCTGCCTCAGAACACTCCAAAACAAACGAACTGAGGAAGAAGGATGTTTTTAATCCATCAAGTTAACCAGGCTAGAACTTCAAACTGCTGCCTTGTTTTTTCTCATCATCGGTCAACTTGCGAAGTTTCTTCCAGTAGATAAATGATGAAATCGCATGCCATACGCAACCCGCTACTTGAAAAATCAACAACACAGAGAATTCTAAGGCACCGAGCCTGGTGAGTAGAGCTTCAGGAAGCCAAAACCCTAAATAGTTGATGCCGAAGAAAAAAGCAAGGATTATAGTCCGACGTTCCCATGGGCACTGAATCCAAATAAAATGCATGTAGCTGACTGACCCAACGCCGATTGCTGCACTTGCAGCACATAATGCTGAGACCAATGACTTTTTTATATTTCCGAACCAACGCTCGCTACTTTCAACAGTAATCGGCAGTTCAGGAAAAGATCCTGGTGAAACAGTGTAAATGAATTTCTTGAGGCTGATGACATTCATGACGATTGTGTCATGTTCTCCGTGCTCATCCTTATCAACAAAAACTATCAGGAAGTGGTACGCATACGAATCTGCACTGCCCAGTAATTTCGAGTCGATGGAAGACTTCTGATTTCCATCAACGTGCACGCGCATCTCTAATGACGTCGTCTCTTCGGGTACGGTTATCACACCGTATTCCGGTGGTTCGCCAAGGAATGGAACGTTTCTCTTCACAGGATCCTCCAAAAGTTCATGCCCGTCCATAAAACGGAGCTCAACTTGGATCGATTGACATTTACCTTCAAAAAGAATTCGTGTTCCCATGTCATTTTCTCTTACCCCATCTTCGCACTGATCGAAGTCCGTTACTAGCCGAAGCGTCCTACGTTCCACTTCCAACGTCGGTAAGTAAGTTGCGAAGAAATCCCTGACCAGCGTTAGTTTACCGTTTTTATAATAACGCACCTCATGTTCTTTTGCCGTAACTTCCATTGCGAATTCTCGAGTTCCATCACTTCTAAAAAACTCTACATCATACACGCCTCCTTTTAGTGGAAAAATGAAAGCGCAACCCTTCGGAGTTTGGTCTACTTGTACATTATTCAATTTCAGACGCAAATTTCTCCGAGAGTAAAAGATGTACTGAAACCTCCTGTTATTAGGTATCTCGAGATAACTCTTATCATCGTTTTCCTGTCTGAGTTGCAGTGAAACAGTTCGCACGTTATCGTTTGAATGTATGATTATCTGCGTGAGGATAAAAGCAACAACAAGAACGTTCGAGACGTGCGCGATTGCAATGACTATTGGATCGAACATTTCCGATCTCACGAGATGTATTCTACATAATATTGCGCTAACCACTGGTAGAAGCAGGAGGGTCAATATCAAATCAATACGATAGAAAGCAACCTTCGGCAATTCACCTCTGAGATATTCGAAAACGAAGTGGACCGTCGCTTTTTGAACCGAAAACATCGCACTTGGGACTAAAATGCACGAGAACAAAATGAGATGTTGAGTAGTCTCCCTATAGAGGAGTGATTCCATCAATTGTGTCTCTTCATATTCTCTTCGAACAACTTCCATAGGGGGTTCCGCTGAGCTATGGACATATCGTTTTATGTATATAATTAATACTAATATATTCATCCCGACTGCAAATAGAAACAACCAAGCGATTCCGTAGGAAAGAGAGCTGAACTTTCGCCACGATACCCAAACCGTCATGATATACTCCACTGAATCAATAACCAATTCGCATGCTGTAACAATTATTCTGCTTTGAAATTCAGGCAGAGGAAATTTCTGATAGAAAATCAACCAATACCTTAATGAATTGACAGAGTTCCATCCGATTTCGAGGAACAACATAACGACGGCGAATGCATGTGCTCGATAAAAGGTTGCAAGTAGTCCGAAAAATGGAGTTGTAATGAAGACGGATAAACCTATGATCAGATAAATAAATTTCGGTTTTCGATAAGCTACAATCGCTACACCAGCCATGGCGATTAGTGTAACAATTAGCGCGATAATTTTTTCAATGCTGGTAGGTCCATGGAAATTCGCTCTTTCAATTTTTTCCGCCTTTGCTGTGTGATATCGATGTTTTCCAAAAAATGACAACTTCCAGCCTTCATAGTAAGCGAACGTTATTCCACAGCACCAGATAGTCACAATCACATATAGGTCGTGTCGTGTAAGTTTCACTTCTTTTGGAGGTGGTTTTTCTTCGACGATTGGTGTACGTTTTTTTTTCGATCTACCTTGCGGTGTGATAATAACTTTCGAGGCTCCAGATGAAGTCGCCGATGTCCTAGGTTTTGCAGTTCCTATCGGGTTTCGAGAAACCTTTTTCCCAAATGGCAATTTCTTTCTACCCTTCACTGCATTCGGTTTCGCCGATCCAGCCGCTGGAACAGGGTTATTTTGAGCTACGTTTGGCTTCCGTTCTGTCGTCGCTTCTGCTGAAGCTGCGCCCGGTTTTCGTGTCGTAGCCATTCAGAATAGTAATTATTTATCTGGGAAAGGTGATAGTTACTTTTTTGAACAAATGAAATTCAATCTTCAACTATCGGCTATTCGTCAAGATTTAGTGTGGAAGCATTAGAATTCAACCGATTATACCAACTATGTATATTCCTTCCTATGAGATAAGAAATGCTAAGATTTTACTAATCCCGCCTCAAAAAATAGATTGATCGGGCGTGAGAAAAATTGGTTATCAATTATTACCTCTTCTATTGTTCGACGTCTCGGATGAGATGGAAATATTTGAACTTAAAGAAGCTGTTTTTTGTCTCTCAATGTGTGTGTGTATAGACTAGACTGACTCTCTCTCGATGCATTTATGAACGTTAGGACCCTTCAATACTACTATGTGTGGCATATTTCAATTCTTCTATCAAAAGATTTTCGCTGTAAATTATCTTCGGTTGTGACGAAAACTGACGGACGTATGTTTTCTTTATGCATCACTTAGCGATGACGAGATCAACGAAACAGCAAACACCCACCACGTTACTAAGTCTTGGCATAGTTATCCATTAAGGGAAACAAAATTGAATCATCGATCCATTAATATGAAAACCAAGTGGGTAAAAATAATGGACATCATCCGCTAACGACACGGCTAACCAAATGAACTGCGAAAATTCGTAAGCATAAGATTCAGCGAGAAAAATGGGTTCACGAGAAAGAACGTCGTTCTATATTAGAAGTTTGGAACATCATCTTGAGATATCATCTATGTGAAACCTGCCACAAACCAGCGGCAATGACCGCCACCACTACCATTCACCGATTATCTTACCATTCAAAAATGTGATTTTCGACTAAAATACATTCTGCGATTTCCGATTGAGTCTTGTCTACATTGAAAAAGTATAATACTGCCCGCTGTTGGAATATCCTCCGTCCGGGAAAATTCTTCGGAGAGATTCGATCAATGCATAATAGTACAATACTGAGATATTATTTAGGCAAACATTTTAGTTGGGTGGATAAATTGATGACCGTGGGAAAAAAAGCCGAGAACTCACACAGTTTCCTACCACTCTACGAGGAATACCTTGGTTACAGCCCAGTTATCGAAATTACGATTAAAGTAGTGTAGAATGACATGACAAATTTTATAAAGTCAACATCCTGGCAAAAAAAGCGATGTGCAGCCTTGGCGTCAATAGATTCCCTTCTCGTATTCCTCTCTGTCAACTCTCCTCGTGGAAAATCGGAAATTCACTGCTGGTTGATGGGTGGGTTTAGTTGAGGTCGAAGCTGGGTTAAATCTTTAACCTCGCACAGGTTCTACTCACAATGGGTTTCTAATGTTAGGAGGCCGAATCAATACGGAGTGAATCAAATGTCATCCCATCCTCTGCACTCCCGATCCCTGTTCCTTTCATTCAATCAGTCCGTTCAGTTCTACATTGAATTCCCGTAAATCCGTCTGGTGTCAGCATATGAAGAGGGGATGCGGGTTTCGTTCTAAAATAATCCAAAAAGTTTGGTGGCTCTATAACGGAGCCGTTTAATAATATCTTTGGATTTTTTTGAGTCACGCCGAAACTCTTTTTACACCAGAGATTTCATTTCTGCTGAAGAAATAGTTGGAATAAAATCAGCTTGGACCTCATGGTTCCACGTCGCCCTGAAGATGCCCGAATGGGCGAAAGTGCTCGGCCAGCCATTAAAAATCTGGAGAATAAGTCGCCTGGTTTTTCTCCCCCTCACAACCCCTCTACTAAAATCAGCTTAGTGTCTCTCAGCTTCGATGTACATGCCTGGCAATCCCATCGTGGTGCTTGTCATTTAACTTTTCGTTCAACTGGTGTTGATTACTACTCAATACTTTATAACTTATCAAATACCTGTCCAGTGACTTGTGTTCTAGCTGGATTCGGTCCGTAAATGTTTTTCAATTGTTGAATTTGTCAAAGACATATCCACCAATAAAGGGAAGAAGCTCGCGCTACTATTCCAAAGGCATTTAACAGTTAACTCGAATGACAAATGGGTCTGTCAGTCGAGCGATAAACTCCTCTGAGTCGCCAACCCTGAAAACCGTCACACATTACCAGTCAGTTCTCTATCGCTCCTTCACACCAACCATCGGTATTATTCTCCTTGACTATTGTACCTCCGAATGTATCACCTTCAGTCGCCATATTACAACCTTCGGATGCAACAAGCATCCGTCATTGGACAATGATTAAATTGAATCAATAAAATAACAGAGGGAATCATTTTTCTCCACTTTTTTTCATGTTTTTTTTCTGTATTTTCGATATTAATTTAACCACGATAGACGTACTAGTTTTGATTCTGTAGAATATTGAGCGTACATACTCTGAAATGCAAAATCAAAATCCTGATAATGTACTGAAAGTCATTGTATAAGTACGCGAGTCATTCAAGTAAAATTCCTTTTTTGTTGTTGATGTAAAAATAATATGTTCTGTTCGGTCGTGTTCGTCGCTATCAAGATTTCAATTATTCGCCTTCAAAAAAATGATCTCTGTAGAAAATGGGATATTTTTCAACTTTTTGAAATACATTCAATATATGACATCGTTGCCTTTATGAAGGCAGGCGTCGTAGAATTTAAAAACTTCTTCAAATTACCGTAAAAACCATTTCGACCAAACGCTCATTTTATTTACAATAGAAAATAGTGATATCCCAACCGAAACCAACTCGTTAGATATGTTTATTTGAGTTCGTTTGCCTGTTTCTTTTCACTTAAAATCGTACGCGCTTGTTTAAAAGAGCCTCAGGCAAACGCCCCTTCGCTTGAAGGTTTTGTGAAGTGTTTATTTTAAAATTCTATTACTTTGTTTACTCTAATGAACAACCTATTTCCGAATTGGATAAAATTCAACGGTTGCGATTGGCGCGGAACAAAATAAAGACTCTCGAGATTTTTTATTTTCTTTGCCGTTTTTTCTGCAACAAGCCTTCTAAACAAAAATGTCGCAGCAAAGACATTCCTTGCTGATAAGTGAGATATAAGTCTCGCTACCTACTTTTTTAACCGAAACTGTATATGTAAGTATTGCAATGCCCCTTGAGAACCTTATGGTAAGGTTTGACTTAAAGGGAATTCGATAGTTGAAATCCAACACTCCATTTACAAACGGCGTTCAACAAATGACAAATGTGATGCAAGGCTCCTATCTTCCATTTATACAGCATTATGCTATCTTACAAAGTTGCTTCTCAACTCAATAGGAACGCAGTTTGATGCTCTTCTGCTTGACATGCCATCAGAGGAAAGCACTTACAGTGAGTTTAGCATTCGTTAAGCCTCTCGCACAGGTCAACGGTAAATTAGGTGCGTGGTGTCTAGTTTCTTTGGAAAGCACCTTTCAACCGTTAGAAGGCCCTTTTCAGCGGGGAAAAATAATTTCAAAGCCGACAAACCGTGCAAAGTGATATAGCGAGTCGAGAAGTAAATTTATGCTAGAACGATTGAAATGGTATTTTTTTCCGTTTGCGTGCATTTCACGCTAATGCCCAGTCAGCTCTCAATTCTGCCGTAATTGGATCTTACAAACCGAAACATACTTCCATAATCATTCTTAATTGACAAGCGAGGGAATAATGTGTGCCATCGTATTTAGGCTCTCTCACATCGTTGAGCACAATTTTCAGATTATAATTCAAGGTTTGAATTTGATATTAATTGATCATGATTGCTTGAAAAATAATTCTAGGACATTATTGTGATAAATAAGGAGTCGATTAAAAGTTTGAGGTTCCTGATTAATACAATTTTCTGCGATTTTACAGAGACTTCCATCTTAAACAAATGGTTCAAAAACAGAAATTTGAAGAGCTTTATTTTTGGCGTTTTTTATTCGTCTTGTGAAAATCAAATTAATGCCAGCAATGAAATGAGTTTTTCGTGACCTGTTAAATAAAAATTGCTGCAGAATGTACGCTTTTTATTCTCCCTTGTAAGCTTCGATCGAGCTCGACATTCGGGGTTGACAATTTAATGGAAGAAGGGCCTCTGGGTCTCGTTATCAGCTCCCACCTGACCTCGTGAATCCTAGGTTTATTTGCCTCGGGACGACTTCTTGCCTCGTCCTTTACCTCTGATAAGATCGGTCCAAATAATATTAAAACATTCCACCTCCAAGCACAGAACGTGCCGATTCCAAATGCGGCAAAAATAACCCTTGAGAACAATAATAACCTTGAGAAATTTTATCTCTTCTATATAAGTTTATATTCGAACCTTAAACTATCGTTATTAGGCAAACTCAGTGGGAAAATTAGTTTCCTCTTATGATTGGAAGATTTAATTATACTTTCCGGTTTATCATTACAGTACCACTAGACGTAGTTCAATTTATTTAACATCTTAATCATGTAAGTTGTACGTTTTACATACCTGTCGCAAAAAAATTTGTAATACCGACGAAAAAACGCTGCAAATGAATGTTCAGCGGTTTATAATTCCTTTGATTCAATTATTATTCAATAAAGACCTTCCATTTGGGACAGTAACTATTTCGAACACTGTTGACCGTTTCCTCCAAACAACAGATTGGTAACTTTAGGAGAAAACTCGTTCGCTATTATCGTAATTTCAATTATTTTTATCTCTCTGAGCTATCTAATTAAAAGTTAACTCATTCGCCTAACGGTCACAGCTGAAGAGAGTGTACAGATTCAACGAGTATGGAACTCCAAACTCGGGATATATACCATCACGCTAAATTTCTGAAAACCTCGAAATGCCTTCACAAAAGCTGTGATAACTTGAGAACCATTAAAGCTATCGACCCCGCTATTAATCATCTTTAGCTGCATCCGAAGATAATCGTCGCTGACCCTACTCGTTTCCTCCTCTGGTTTACATAAAATACCATCGAGCAGAAGGACTCAGTTCCAATAGTATGCCTCAAAATGAGTAATACTTGCATTTCAAGCTCCTTCGACCATGGGCACTACCAGCCTTAAGCCCCGATGGCCGAAGGAAGCGTAATGTAGTATCTTGTAACAATAGGAACTATCTATGGAAGTATCAATATCGACATTGGCTCACTATCCTCCTCCTGGAGACTAACAATGCCGCCAACCTGATCCAATCGATCCCTCCTCAACCTCGGGAAGGTTCAATTATTCATGGTCCACTGGGCGGAGGAGAAGGGAAAATTTCTCGGCGGACTCCTCGCGTGACCCCTCTCCTTTGCAACACGTGACATCAATGGCAATCACGTGGAATACAAGTAGTGTGTATACGATCGTTCTATGTTTAGTGAATACGAGTAGAAAGAGCTATGAAAATCCTACAATTTGATGTATTTGGAAATATGGTTAGGGTTATGTGCCCGCGGAGCTATAAGCGCTTGAAGAAAACCCAAAACGTGTTTTTTACCAAAATGGCGTGATGATTTATCTCGAAAACAAAAAATAATCCGCGTGATTTATTCATTTTTAATTAATTTGGAATGAATTTTCCTCAAAATTTTCAATTTAATTCAAAATTTGTGAACGTGGTGGAAAAAATCCAAAGTTAAAACTTCAATAGTATGAAAATCTTTTAACATTATTCATTGTTAAAATTTGATCCTTTTCACTTCAGATTCGAATTCTACGTTTAATTTCCTATAAAAATGAATAATGAAATGGGATTGAACAATACCGTCAGTAATTGCAATGAATTGTCAAAGTTGAAAAACAAAAAAACATTATACAACTATAAATAAATGAGAGGTTGTCTCCAATTTTCGTAGTTTTGACGCCGAATTCGGATTCAGCGTTAAATTTCCTCTAGTAATAGCAGTCAAAATCGCTTAAAACAAAAGTTTGATTTTTCACCTTAACCAATGCCACCGGAGCTTGAAACCCCGATTTACGGAAAATAATTTCTCTGGCTCTGTTTAAATTTTTTTCATCAAATTTTTTGCTATGTACGTGTATAACGCGTCCAAATGAAGACTCCTGCGTAATAAAACAATTGATTCGCATTTATTTTGACCCCGAAAGTCACCATTAAAGTCCACTTTTTGAGCTTTCAAATACCGATTTTTTTGGACCACTTGCAGATTTTTCCGAGAAATAAAAAAAATCACAAAAATACATCTTGGTAAGACACAACTTTCCTAAAAATTTCAGATTTTTATCTGTATTGAAAGACGAGTAAAAATTCGTTAACTGATCGGTTCTAAAAAATCGCAGGGGTACTCCTTGAAATATTCGTGAGAAACTTTTTGAAATGGATTTCGCTCAAATTCAGCATAATGATAGTTGATGATTTGTATATCAATAATATATGGTTCATTCTTTGTTTCTTTCGCACTAAATAGATGAAAATAATGTTTAAAGTTGAAAAATGTCATGTTTTCGTGTATAGTCTACTAATATTGTTGAATAACGCACAAACGGCTGAAAATAGATAGGTACATTACATGGGAAAATGTGGACAGTTTAATGACCTATCTTTTGGTATATTCAAACATCCGAATTGACGACTTTTTGTTGATGCTATCACTGGTGCTAGTTACAAATTTTGGAAAACATCAAAGTTGGTAGGTATGTCTACTTCGGCCAAAACTTCGCGCAAGTTCCAAAGTTGAAACTTTAAAAGTAAGAAAATCGAAAGAAATTCGAAAAATATTACTAATTGTTTGAACTCGATTATTTTCACTTTAAATTTGAATTCTACGTCTAATTTCCTGTAAGAATCATTAATTAATCAAATTTGAACAGTACTGTAAGTATTTGCAACGGATTTTCAAAGTTGAAAAACGTAGGAGTGGCGTAGTATTAAACCCGGAAAAACACATAGCTGTCGGCAAAATTCCGGCGTTTTGACGTAATTTTCGGATTCAGCGTTAAATTTCCTATAAGAATAGCTTTCAAAATCGCTTTAAAACGATAATTTAATTTTTCACTATTACCGATGCCAGCGGAGCTCGGAATTACGGCCGGCGAACAACTCGATTTACGGAAAATAATTTCTCTGGCTCTGTTTAAATTTTTTTCACCAAATTTTTTGCTATGTACGTGTGTAAGGCGTTCAAATGAAGACTCCTGCATAATAAAACAATTGATTCGCATTTATTTTGACCCCGAAAATCACCGTTAAAGTCCAATTTTTGAGCTTTCAAATACCGATTTTTTTGGACCACTTGCAGATTTTTCCGAGAAATAAAAAAAATCACAAAAATACATCTTGGTAAGACACAACTTTCCTAAAAATTTCAGATTTTTATCTACATCGAGAGAGGAGTAAAAAATCGTTAAATGGTCGGTTGAAAAAAATCGCAGGGGTACCCCTTGGATTTTTCGCGAAAAGTTTTTTGTAATGGATTTCGCTCAAATTCAGCATAATGATAGTTGATGAGGTGTATATCAATAATATATGGTTCATTCTTTGTTTCTTTCGCACTAAATAGATGAAAATAACGTTTAAAGTTGAAAAATGTCATGTTTTCGTGTATAGTCTACTAATATTGTTGAATAACGCACAAACGGCTGAAAATAGATAGGTACATTACATGGGAAAATGTGGACAGTTTAATGACCTATCTTTTGGTATATTCAAACATCTGAATTGACGACTTTTTGTTCGAGTTATCCACTGTGCAACTTACAAATCTTGGAAAACTTGAAGTTGTTATGTCTAATTTTGCTCCTACTTTGCTCCAGTTGAAAAACGCAATACTTTCTGATACTAAGTACGATACAATCCCCACCACCTACATACAAAATTATAGCAACCTTAAGTACTACCCACTATAACTATAGATTCCCACTCTCCATACACAAATAATCAACTACTATTATACCCATACCTATACCTATATACTATATATAGTAGTGATAAGGACACTTCTACCCCCGAGTGATTTATGTAAGGCCCGAGAGGAGGGGCGGAGCCCCTCCGACGGGCCGACCGCGCGAGATAGCTGAGGGGGGCGCAGCCCCCCTCTGAGGGGGTTGGGCGGCAAAGCCGCCAGGTTCGCTCAGCCCCTAGTGTAGAATAAACCTTGAAGAGCTTGGTATTTGCAATTAGTCGCATGTTGGTGGGAGTATCGATTTTTCATCATTCCCCTTCACCTTCGCTATTCCAAGTTACCTACACCCTCACCTAACAATTCGCTCAGCTTCCTTTGATGTAGCTAGAAGATCCGGGTCAAAAAATTTCCCGGAACTTCATCCTCTTAGGTTTTAATTTTTTCATCGAGGACCCGCTGAAGCGGAGAGTTTTTATTTCGGAAACCATCAACCCGATGGCAAACGGTTTTTGTTAGATTTAGCCGGATCAGACGATATAGGAAATAGATAATCGATCTGGGCTTACAATAGGGCGGGTCTCTCGAAAGGCTAGTTTCCACTCATTATCTTTACTTTGTCACATTTCGTTTTTTAAAACTAATTGCCATCGAAAAGGCGAGCGTTGTCGAAAATGTCAAAAGTTACGTATGAATAGTGAATAATGTGCGAATTCAGTTCAATTCCAAATACCAACGAAAATCGAGGCATTTTGCAGATAACATTTTTATGGTTTTGTTTCAAAAGTCGATGACGTTTCGAAGTAATATAATTAATTTATCATTTTGCTTTTAAAAAGCGACCGATAATGTACCATCGTTGCAAATAATGCTTTCACTTTGGAAAAGCTTACAACATGTCCGCAAAGTGGACCAAATCACGAAGTCGAAATTCTTTGTTGATGCTCTCTGGATGAATGGTTTACATCGATACCTTCTCAGTTACAATGATCGTGCCTCTATAACGAACTATTCACGTTGCGTATCACGTTGCAGATGCTAAAAGTCAATCTTGCTGAATGACTCATTCCGAACCAGCTTATCTTTTCGTGTAAGACGGTCGAATATCGAATATTTACAGAGACAAATATCCAACTCATGCCTAGAATAGGATTCACTGTTCCTTTGTTTCCTTCGCAATTTCCAAACAGTATGAATCGAATTTTTCCGTAAAAATGACTTGTATAAATTAAATTTCTGCTCCGTAGCCAAGTAGAAAGTGAGCCAAAAACTTTATAACTCATCCTCATCATTTATATTGTAATGCGCATTTTCATTCCCGCCAACCCTTGTACACAAGTTGACTAACTATCGGATGTCGTCCACGGTAGCTGCTGAATAAATTGACATCTATCTTCAACTTTGCCTGTTGAATTGGTTTATCACGTTATTATTTCACGAAGCGACTACACTAGAATTTCTAACTCGTCAGTGTGCACAATGGGAAGATACGTTCGGTCGTTATTATCGCAGAAGTTCGTCATCGTATCGATCCACGTAATAATCCAGTCGATTCGGAACACAGTTGTTTCCGTTTTTTTCGTTTCGCTCAACTGAGATAAAAACCGTCGTACCGGTCGATTCGATCAATTGCCATACCATGAGAGATGACAAAATGAAACTTCATCGCGCCGTTGAAATTGTAAAAATACCAATTTAAATTTTCGACAGACCAAGTGAATCATCTCTTTTTGAATCCATTGTCCGTTAGAATTAAGGGGGGAAAATAAATCGTTAGATGCGGGAGAAGGACATAAGGTCGAAAAAGGCGCTCATAAACAGGGGAAGAGGCCAAGGAGTGACCAGCCAATCGACCGCGTTGTAATGGCTCCGCTGAAAAGAAAACTTGCTCATACCCGAGGGGCCTTTTATGGCAACCCTTTTTTTGGACAACCGCCAAAAACGAGACGCACTCGCAAACCTCAAGCAAGTTTTTTCAGCCATCCAAATGTACGCTTTTTCCCTCCGCAAGAACTCGCCAAATCAATATTATGTAGGTTTAGTTGCTTATAATACTGATTAGACCAATGGTTTTAATCGAAAAGATGGTGACCATTCTGATAAATATCGCGATTCAGTTGTGAAATGATGAAGCTGAGATATTATTTCATGTCACATCTCGTTTTCATCGAATTGACCCTCTAGGAGTTCGACTGAACTTCAACCTTAAACAAGACCTCAGACTAACCTTTAACCTTACGACCTTTCGAACGCTTGGCTAATGGACTATTCTAAAAAGAACAATTTCTACATTATTTAGCTCCATGAAAGATCTCATTTCATTCCGAAGAAACACTAATGGTAGCATATTCAATCCTGTACTGCCGACTTTTTCTGGAGAATTTTCAGACCGCTAAACCCATCTAGATATATGAAGTTGGGTGCACAGCAACGTTTGTGAAATGAATGGGTTACATGTATAAGGTATAGTTTTTTGGATGGAATTGACCCATGTAAGCATAAAAAAATACGGAATACCTATAGAAATATTTTTGTTAACGGGTTTGGAATGTACTTGTTTTTAGCAATTTTTACATCAGAATAACTTAGAAGAACTTTCTGGACGCTATATTAGTGTCAAAAACAGCTGGTAATACACCCATGCATTTTCGGACATCATTGGACAAAATGATTAGCTTAAGTGAGGGCGGGCGATCCGTCAGCGGAAACCGAGTTCACGTAAACATTGACATAGGGCTTTACTAAAGAACATGGGTATAGATAGAGAAGTTGGGTTTGGGGGGGTAAGTGTATACAACGAGACCCCTGAGATCCAAAAGGGCAAGACCTTGGGATGCGAGGCCATACGTTCGAATTCAGTTGAGAAGTGATAGGAATTTATTACCAACGTAAACCGTATTCAAAAGCCATATTATTGGTTCGGTCGGATATGAATGAAGTTTAATTCGGCCTGTTCACTCGTACTGTCCACATTTGACGCAAACTTTACCGCTAATTATGTAAAAATTTGTTCTTCACTGAGCCAAAAAATTTTTTTTAAACAATCAAAATCGAGAAATATTATTGCTCCAGTGAATTTATCATGGCTATCGAAGACGCGTCGGTGTGATTTTCAACCGAAACAGGAGGAAGTCAAACTTACACGTTCTGAACGCCATGGGCAACAAATTGAGGTCTTCCATTTGTATTCCGCAGAGTTTTCGAGGTGTATTAAACGTTGTTGACTTATGAAACCTGGAACTAGAGCACGAGAGCCTCTCTCCTAACTTCAACCTCAACGTTCACCCTTCAACGTTTAATTAGTGCCAATCCTCCACTCACTGTTTCCCGACCACTCTTTTACACGCTAAGAACTTGGCTCCAAATTTCAGCTTGGGGGGAGTCACGTCTACGACATTTTGCTTAACGACCAAAATAACCCCAGACCGTCCAATTTATAAACTTGACCCTTTATAAAAATTGAAGAGATTTATTTTTTTAAATCATTTCCTCCGTTTTTTATACTGGAATTCATTCGAAATTAAATTTTAAAAATTTACTCGCTATTATACCTGCAGAGCAAGAAATCTTGGGCGCGTGAACAATTTTTTTTTTTTTTGCTACCATATGCATGACGTTTTTCTATTTCAAACCATTAGTAAAAAAATGTCGTTAAATCTGAATCAATCTGGATTCAAGGCCCGATTTTTTCGGTCAACTCATAATAATTGTAATAAAAATACTAAATAAATCGTTATAGTACGGGGAACGCGAAAACTTGAGATAACTATTTGTTAAGAGGCTTTTTCTGATCATTAAGGATGAAAATCAAGATTTTCCAGTAAATCCCATTTTCGAGCTTTACTTTTCCTTCCGTTGAAGGAAAATTGAAGGAAAGATGATGTTAGATCGTCGTAATTGCTTGGAGATGAAAGAGATGGAAACCTGACTTTTGGGATATCTCCGAGTAAATAAATACACAACAATTTTCAATCTTCTCTTTTCGTCTCTCTTTTTTCATGTACCTTCTCCCACCTTTTAGAAAAGCCGGTCCAATTATAGGGAAAATGTTGAAGGTAAAAACGACGGACGGGGCCCAACGGCATCGGGGAAACTGAAAGGTAACGCTCATCAAATACGGTAGTTCTTCAACGGATAGACAAATAGACTAACCGACTATCAGGAAGGTGATGGTAACTGAGATTTAGATAAATATTTGACGTCGACTTCGGTGCCCGGAACTTCACTCGACGATTTTGACACCTTAACAAGGTTTGGGATTTACATTTCGGAATGATCTTCCTTTTTGCATATTTGAACTTGCGCGGCCCCACATTTTTCACCAATAAGAGCTTGTGCAGAATATTTGGAAGACGAAGGATTCAAAAGAGCTAGTTTATTTGGAATACGTATTCTATTAGTGATTGTTGAAACAAATTATTCACTTCTTTGATTCATTCATTGGTAACTAAGAGCTAAAAAACACATTTGACACAATCTTTACCGAATTTCTCCTTTGCCAACCTTTTACCTTAAACATTAAAATTATTCATATATAAATTCATAGATAAACTCAACAAAGTTTCCTTCATTATTCGCGATAGAAAATAAAATACATCGGATGTCTTACGTTTCTCATCTAGCAATAAATAATGACCTAACTTAAACGTTTAATACGAATCGCAGAATCTGAAGTGGCTGCTCTTAGCTGTCAGATTTCAACTCGTCTTTCATACACATACGTTGCAATGTGTAACCGAATGATACACGATCTTATGATCCGACACAGACAGACATAATACAGTAAAGGTCAGGAATAGGCTTCTCCTACAGCAGAAGTAAGGGGAGAAGATGATAGTCGGCAATAGGAAAACAAAAGGCGGTTCAACGAACCAGAAACCTCTCCAGTGCTTTCAACATAATGATTTACGCAAGGCAGTTTGATACGACGGAAAGAAGATCTGCGATGAGACCGAGACACGGCTTCTATCAAATTAAAACTACCCAACAGATGAATCTTTTCCGCTTCCGTTTTCTATTTTCCAACTCCGAATCTCCATTTTCAGTGTACAATTAATGGAAGCTCTTTCTACAAGGTTTTCTAATCAATTACGATCGCCGACTAAAGAAGACCAACTGTTTTGCATCCGATCTTCCAGTGCAGGTTCGTCAAGTCACTCAATATAGTTATTTTCAAGAAGCCTGATGAAAAAAGCAGCGAAATTCGGAAACGTTCAATTATGTGACGGAAAAATGAGATGGTCGCTCTCATGGTGAATCGCGACTATTTCTCCATCATGTATAGGTGTTATTTTTCAAATTCTCGGCAAAAGTTGGCTCCCAAGAAGATTCGTCCATATCTCAATTGGGACTGGCTTGTGGGAACGTAGCCGTACAGCTTGCGGAGATGCTCTTTCAGGCTTGAGAGAGGTAAAAGGTGTACGGCAAGTGAGAAGCACTTCCTATCCCAACCCGACGGGGATGCTCTTACTTCTGAGCAACTGAGAAGCGTCGATTCTCTCTGAGCGAGCAATGATTTGTGGCAGCCATTAAGTATTACAGCTTCCCTCGACGACGGTTGGTAATCTCGGTGAGGCAATTAGTTTAACGCGCAGAAGTGCTTCTACGTTAACTCTTCAGACGATGAAACTCTAGAGACGCAAATTATCGGTTAAACAAAACGAACCCCTTGGCTGCTGTGAGGGAGATATAAGAGTTGTCACCGGCCTCAGGGAGTTCTTGATTCAAGGATAAAAATGTTCGAAGATAAACTATGTCTGAGGTTTGAAAGGGTTGTCACAATTGATTTTGAATCGGTGTTGGGATAGACTTTTCAAAACTATATTATACCTCTAATGTTACTGTAGTTGAGGTCAAGGCTATTTCGGGTAAAAATTAATTACTTAGTCATAAGAAAATTATGTCTTTTTTCAGCTGTATTTTAAGTGTTCTTTTTCCGAATACATTTTAATTAGAATTGTTTCCGGAAAATCTCAATGAGAAATTTACGAATAAGGAAAACTTTAATATTGTGGAATACTTTTATCGATTCATCTTGCAGGCCATACTTTTGTTATAATAGCTAGCTAGAGGCAAGTAATAAAAATAAACGAAGAATGAAATTAAATAGGTAGTGAAAATTGAATAAAGCAAACTCTGGAATGATTACATCGAAACGACGAAGCATCTCAAAATAGCTTAACGAATGAGCGTGTCTCATTTTACGCTAAATATGGTCGAAAGGGGACGATTCGCTTTACCTTGTGTAAAATCTTCTGTGCCAAACAAAAAGTGGTATTGTACTCCTCAAATGCTTTTACGGTTTAGTTTCAATACTCTTTTTTACACCAAAAATGACAATTTAGAGTAGAGAAGCCACCGAAAAATTTAGAGCAATCGCGAGCTCACTAAATTTTCCCCAACAACCAATCTCTTTCAAAATACGAATCGATCGCAAATTAAAACCGCATCACCAGACAATGGATTTAGATAAATTGCAGCGGTAATTTTAAATGATTTTTCAGAGCATACATTTACGCTCAGAAGAAATAATAAGTATAAATTTTGAGTTGCGGAGCACGGCCATGGCTCATGAAGTTGAAGGTAGTTGAACTACCTGCGCAACCCACTCTAGTATTAATCTAGCTATAAAAATGAAATTCACCTACTTCTCGGCTGAGCTCACCCTGAGGTTAAGCCATTAACGTAGTACTATAGCATGCGGGCTTGTTCCCAAAGACGATGCATTATGAAAACGCTTTGAAATTCTATTACTTGACTTACTGCGTTTAAACTCAACCCTTGTCACGTTTTTGATTAATAAGATTCAATGACGCAATTCGGGCTACTTTAATTAGAAAGTGGGACAGCAATGAAAAATGAACGAATAGTTGAATAACTAATGATTAACCTCAGAAACTCGAGCTATCTGTTTAGCTCTCATTCTACAAGTTTTCTCAAGAAGACCAAAAAATTTGTTTGCGGCACTGTTAAAAGAACAATAATAATATGTACAATCTAACGGGAAAATTGAATGAAAGTGAGCGGACCAGTATTTGTGAGCAGAATTAGCAGATTCGCTTGTACCTACAAAAAAATTCTAAACCGCCTTAATTTTGCTGAACCTCATCAGTCGAATTCGTTCTGAAAAATCCGACATATACGATTTTGAAATACGGCGCCCTATATGGCCACAGGTTTGTAATCACCGTTGGTCAAACCGCGGAAAGCAGGGAAAATTCAAATCCGATTGTTGATTTATCCGTGCGGGCGGAGATGATTCAGGACGGCGAAGGTTCGAATTGGTATGGACAAGAGATGGGGTGCTTTCCGCCAACGCTGATCCGATTTTGTTCGCTCAGGCTCACACTAATCAAAATCACCGGGAGGAAAAGCAAACAATACATACGTAATACGAAACTCTAATAGGAGGGGGAATGAGCGAATCTCCGTAACGGTAATGAGCATTTCGTGTATGAGAACGAAAAAACAACACCATATTTGTAAGGCCATACGGAATAATTAATATTAGCTCTATAATATAGGATCAAACACCAATATTTTTCATAAGGAAATAAATGCAATAAAAATGCTGTTACATTGAGTTGAGAACTTTTTTTTGCAATAAATGCAGTGGCATCGCGATGAAACATAAATTATACTTACAGGAATTCCGAATTAGCATAGTAATATATAATTGAGTGAAAGGGAATATTGATTATTAGATTGACTCTTCTGAAAACAATGTGAAAAAATAACGGTCCATGCCGTTTACTACTAAAGGCCAGCATTAAAATATTACCAACAAAAGAAAACCTTAATTTCAGATGGTTAAATTAATGGAGATACTAGGTATACCAAATGACTTCGCATCTTTATCGTGAAAGCGGTACGGTTTTATTGACGAAATTATTCTATATTGTGTCATTCGCGTTTTGTTCTAGTTCATCCAGTGATACGTTGCTATTTCGACGTAAGATTTTGCTATATACTTCAGCTCCTGTAAAATTACTATCACATTCCCGCCACTTCCACGCCTGTACATGAGACGTAAATTATTTGTTTCCCGCCTGATAGCTTTCTATAATAGAATTCACGATCGCCGCGCTTATCTGTAGGATTAGAAAGAATTCAGTACGACAGTGTCAATATAAAATGTCCTTCATATTTACATGATAATTTATGACACTGTATTATTTACTTGTGGTGGTGCTTACCTTGTCGAGTAGGGGTTGAAACGTTTCCCAGACGGGGACGAACGGTCGACTGAGGTGAGCGCCGACCGGCGAGGGTGAAGCGAGTTGGGGTAAGCTGGGATGGAGGCGGACCGGCAGGTTAAGTCCTCCGCCTTCTTTTCCAGCTTAATGATGGCTAGGTAATGCAATAAATTGCAGGTTATTGTTTGAAGATGACAGAAAAAAATTCCAATGACTGCTGCTGATTCCTCGTAATCGATTCAGAAAATTCTGTCTTCATTTTCAATTTTTTACTTCCGAGAGAAACCAGCCATGGTCGCAGAGCTACTGAAAGCTGAAGCTTTGTGAAAGTTATTGTGGAAAGCCCTTGACTGTTAAACCAGTGGTTATAATAAATGAACTCTAAATTTTGTAGTTATACTAGGTAGCCTAGTCAATTCGAGCTAGGTTCGCTCGCTAACATGAAGGTATTAAACTGAAACATAATGTTACTCTATGTTGTGATTCATCGGCCCAATTGTCAAATAAGAAGTTGCCCATTTTTTCCATATTTCATTCATTGACGTTTCATCCCTAAAACATAATCAAGCTTAAAAAATACTACTTTTATTAAAATTACTATTATTATAATCAAGTTCAAACAAACAATCTGCAAATTAATATTGGAGAAAATTGATTTACATAAACCCTAAGTGGATCATAATTATTCATCTTTGAAGAGGAGCTCTGAAATCTAGCAGCGTATACACACCGACGAATGCCCTTCAGAGTCTCTCTCTTCCTACATGTTTATCCAGGCACATTTAAACGCTCAAAGGTTTCAGGGAAATTGAACCGCTGGTAACGCGACGGTTAGCTTCATCCATACTTATACACCGAGTAAATGAATTTAACTGTGCTCTCAACAATAGAGCACTGCCGGCATTTTCAAAATAAAAAATTGTTTTAAATTTTTTTCTTTCCGACAAATTACGAAAAGCAATCACGAGTTCGTTGGTCTGCCAAATCGGAGTAAAATGTGTGTTTTAAATTTACAATTCATTTCCGTAAAGTTCCACATAAACAAATTCAATATCTTCTCCTTAATAAGGGAATAATGTGAAAACAAAATTAGCAGTAGCAAGCACGACGCAAATCCACCCACGCACTCTCAAGCATCCTTAAGCTCCCTTGGCACCGGAATTAGCCGGAGTTGACCGGGTTCGGCCGAAACGCTTTCGAGGAGAATCGTCTGCGCATCCGTCGAATCCGGAACGTCTAGAACACAAGTTGTGTTGCTATAGTAACGAGACTATTCGAAATTTCGAATTCTTAAATCCCTTGATATCCCCATTGAACCCGCCCTTTTAAAATGCGAGACCTATAATTATTATAGCCTTCTATTGCGTCCATTATTCTCCTTAACAGGCTTTTACATTTCTGTCGATTCAATAAACAAAAGTGAGAACTATTATTAAAAATCAACAGAGTACTTAGTAAAGAGAATAATAGATTTTCTTTCACCGTTCAGGTGATATTGATCGAACCTCTTCATCGAAGCGGACATTTTGTCACATAATAACAAAATTCCATTTTCAACTCAGATCGATTGAATAAAAATAATATAGCAGCTACGAGCGCGGAAAATGGCCAGTAATATTTCTAGGCAATACGATCGAGTATTCGACAAAATCGGCCGTTTCCCGAAATGGATCCCAAATCCAGAAATTCGCGAGTCGTTTTAAAAGCAAGTCGAATCCTTGCTCTTCTACCTTTGGCGAACATGAATCCAAACTTGGACACGCTTTACAGTTTATTGTGGATCTGTTTCGTCATTGGAGACCTGATTCTAGTCCATACTAGCAAAATTTACTGTCATCTCGGCGAAAATCGGAAGACGTTCGTCACAATGACAAATTTCATCGGCCTCAAATGGTCGACAATTTTGTGCGCATATTTTTTTCGCAAAAGACACTTGAAAGCCCTCAATTTAGCGCAAGAGTCAATCAAATCTTCCGAAAACTTGCAATCGCTCTATTACGATAAATCGGACAGTAACTCAAATTCAAGCGGATTTTTAGCCGCTATGTACGTGAAATATTGGGCTTTACTGCTCAATCAAATACAAATGCAGTATTTTCTGCATATCAGAACGTTCTATCAACCGTATTGCGAAGTTGGGACCGTTTTCATCATATATTCAATCAATATGACCTTCGGCCACGTCGTTTTTGACACACTTGTCAGGCAGTTCACAAACGTCGCCGACGATATAGGCAAGCGATTCGGTCGACTCACGAGCCATCTCATTGACAACTGCAATTTCTCAATCGAGGGTATTTCAATGTTGTTTCGTCAAAAAAAAAAATAATAATAAAAAAAATATATATATATTGAACGTTTGCCTAACACATACTTCACAACGTATTATTTTTCCTAATATCGATCATTTTTATTCTAACTCTTACGTGACTTGGGGCACGTTTATCAATTTAATCCGAAAGGGATGATAAGTTGAACTTCAAAACCCCTAATGGTTCCAGGAGATGAAACGCTAATAGAGCAGGCTATCGTATCGGCTGAAAAGTTGACGGAAGCCGCTGATCAAGTGCACGCTGGGTATGCAAACATGAACGCCATAATTATCTGCAATATTTTCCTGGCTTTGATCACCGCTTCATCGACGGCTACATACCGTTTGTACCAGTAAGTCATAATATTTGTGTGGGAGTAGAGCTATAAATTATGGCAGTGTTTAGGCCATTATCGCATTATCACAGCAGCTTTGTAAAAACCAAAGAGATCAATTTGCCAATGAACTAATGAAGAATGTATCTTATAATTAAAAATGGAATCAATCTAAGTCAGCATCGATCAAAGATGGGTCAGTTACGAGACGATTGTCATGCGAGTATCATTAACAATATCTTACCTCTGCTAACAGGGCGCTGTTTGAACAGAAAGAATACTTGGATGCATTGAATCCATCGATTTACCTTGGCTTTTGGCTATGGCTGTTGATAGAAATCACTCGGTACCCCCAAATATGCGAAATAAAAGTAAGCAAATCAGTTCAATTTATGACAATCCAGTCAACTTCCATCTAATTCTTATTATTATCAATTTTTTATCGTTTCATTCTTGCAGGCTCGGAAATTCAAAGACACAATTTACAACCGTATAATGATGTTCTCGAATTGGAAATTAGCTTCAAACGTAAGGATGTACAGAAGCGGTCATGAAATTAGGCGCGTTTGAAAAATTGCAATGTTGCCTGCCGGGGGGAGACAAAGAATGAATGAGAAACGAATAGTGGTTTCTGGTCTAGCGTTAAGGTGGTGCTACGCAACAAAAGCAGGTCAGCGTTGCCACTTATGGGCGATTTGAGGGTTGAACTACTCCGGCCGTTGGGAAGTCGATCGAGAAAACGGTCAGGCAACATAGCAATAAGGCCCAACCGCCTAATTTCGTGTGCCTATAATGCTTGTGTTTAATGTTGCAAAATCAAATTAAGTTTATTAACAATAAAGTATGATTAATTTCAGTGTAACGTCGTAAATTACTTGGGGCGTAAGAAGGATCCAAAATTTGAATTATTTGGAATTTTTCATTTGGACAACTCGCTCGTTCACGCGGTATAAATAAATGTTTATTTGAAATACCTTATTTTGAAAAAAAAAATAGTTTTCTTATTGTAAATTGTGCTAATGATAGTACCACATCGTAAAAATTGCACATTTTTTGTTCATCGGTAAAAACTGTTGTTCGCAGATGTTAGCAATGGTCATCGCGTACAGTGCAATTCTCCTACAGTTTGACGGCCGCTACAACACACAGACCATTACGAGTCCCCAATTTGCACAAGGATATCCCGACTATGATCCGAGTTTGCCCCAACTTAGCTATTCCCCAGGATCCATGAACTACCCATCCGATGACCATCAGTTCTCCCCGATGATACCCCCATTTTTTCAGGATTCCAACGCCACAGATGCAGAAAATCCTCCGCTACCACAGCTGTCCAACCCCATAAATGGCGCTGAACCAGCACATGATTTAAACCATCAAGCCTTTGATGGACCTAAATTGAATCTAGGTATGCCCCAATCGTCTCCAGGACACGAATCATCCCATCCGTTTGCACAAATGCCTCAAGTGGCTCCCCCCCTCTCTGCCCCAGGGTCAAATTCATATTCTCCCGAAACTAGCAGGCCTTCTCTTGGAATGCCATCCCATGTTCCTCGTTCACCTACCCCCCTTGACACCAAACCACACATCCACGAAAAGCCAGCAATCCAGCCTCCTTGGTTAAGGGGAGAAAATGGAGTGAATGTTTACGAAATGATGCTAGGACCGACCATGAATGAAACCAAGAATTCTTCATTATCTCCTCAGTCAAATATTATTCATAAACTTCCTTTCCACAGTCCTTCACACCCACAATCGTCCAACCCACCTCCAAAATTGCCATCCAACTCCTATCCTCCTCAACCTTCCCCTCCTAATTTCTCACCACACAAATCACCACCTCAACTCCCACCCCAATCACATTTTAGTAGCTACCCATCCAATCATCCCACACAACCGAAAATTCCCAATTCTCAGTCCCCGCCTGAACCAGGGATTCTTCAGTCATTACCACAACACTCACCCAATCGGTACTCACCAAATCTTCCGATGCATCGGTCACCCCCGAATTCACCTCACCAGTTCTCATCCCTCCCACCTACTCATCATTCATCTCCCGATTCACCAGAACTTCAAACCCTACCGCCATCATATCCTGCACCATCTTTTTCCAACTCTCTTCCTTCCGCATCTCCAACCAAATTTACTCCTGTGGGCGCACCTCACTTGCCTCCAGCACCAAATTCATCGCATCCTCAGTTCCCACCCCATCATCCTCGACAACGGTCGACACCCAAATTTCCTCGTTTCCAGCCCTCACCTGAATCACCGATTCTTCAATCTTCATCCCAATCTCCAACAAATCAGCACTCGCCAAATTATCCTAAACTCCAACAATCACCACATTCTCATTCATTTCAGCAGTCCCCCAACTCACCGGTTCCTATGTCTTCACCGAATTCACCACCTTTTCAAACACCTCCACTATCATATTCTGTTCAATCTTCTCCACAATCTTCTCCTGTTCAAACCTCATCAAACTTTTCTCCTCAAGACTCACTTCGCAAGAGTGCACTCAACACCCCTCATTTTCAATCTTACACTAATACTTGAAATTCGCAATAATTAACCAGAAAAATATCACAGTTTTTATTCCCTGAATGAGTTTTCCGTTTGTTGATTACGATTGTCACGTCTTATGTAGTATAGATCAGTCGAGCAGTTTGATTTAGCAGCGCTGGTAGTACGGGTATTGTCATACATCGGATTTGCGATTCTTCTTCACTGCTAGTTTTCTTGCGTGTATGTGCGGCAGGTTCTAACACACTCATGTACAAAAATAACCATAACCTTTGTTTTCGGAGTGTTTTGACGAGATACCAGCTTCTGTTGACTCCAGTATCCATTGGTATAGACAAGATTTGATCTATAATAATAATCATTAACCTGATTTAATGAAGCGTTTCCGAGTTCTAAGTGCGCCATTTGAGAGCTGAGGTAAGGCGGTTAAGTAGTAATTAGTGATAGCCTGCTAGCCCACCGTTGGTAAATGAGATATAACAACAGCCACGATTTCCATTACGGTTTGCAAAGTTTGTCTTCAGCGTTTAACCTCCGCGTAATTCTCATCTATGACTATATTCTGTACTTGTCTTGTACTTTTCGAATATAGTGTCTGATCAATAACTCACCCTCGTGAAAATTTCCTATTTCTACTACTTCATTCCTTGAGTTTTATAGAATTTCCGGACTAAGAACTTTCATACTGCAGCAGCAATGAATTGGTTGAGGTATTATGTGTAGGAGTTTGGAAATACAGTAATTGGAGAGGGTAAAGAAAGCGGTAAGGCGCTCTAGCTAACTTGCTTCACACTACAACAGACACCTTACGAACGGAGATAAATCAAGTAAGCCAACTCGAGTCTTTTTGTTGAGTAAGAGCCAGCGAGAAGGAGCAAGGCCAGCACTGATCTCTTAAATCGATAACTTCGAGAGGAGGTTTTTAAAGCCGAGGCTCTTGAGCTGATGAGGTGGTAACAATGGAAACGATGAAGGTTCTGCTAATAAATTGCTATTCAGCCGGCAAAATATGTGCACAAAAATGGCATCAGAGCAGGAAAAAGTAGATAGACATTTGCCATTCGTTCACTAATAGCATAAAAAAGGTGAGTCTCAAAGGTCTCAATTTAATTAATGAATTCTAACTGTAAAAGTTAATAATATTATAAGAGGTTTATTTATGAAAACAAATAATTGCCCGCGGTTTTTTTCAACTTCAAAAAGTAGGGTGGTTAATTAATCTTACAATTTTTATCTCCTGAATACAATGACTTCCAAACATGCATGTAACGCGGGTCTGTAGTATATACGCGGGTTTTCGACGCATTTTCGGGCAGATTTTAAGCATAAATGGTATCGGCTAAATCCGAAATCGAATGGCAAATTAACATGAAAACACTTTCGTGGTCAACATTGTTTACTATCTAAGATAGACCCGAGACAGTAACGCACACACCAAACTTAAGAGTTCATTTATATGCTTGCTGCATTGAAGAAGCGTGGTTGGTTATCTTCTCTGTAAGATTAAAATATTTTATTTCAAAAATTTCTACAATTCAAAAAAATATGTCAACTGTTATTGTAATAATAATGTATTTAAATCAGTCATTACAATACAAACATTTAAAGACCATAAACGGTAGATATACTGATTTTTGCGGCCTGTAAAAATCGAAATAGTGAATCGAAAAGTGTAAATGGTGGAAGGAAAATGGGTGACTCAAACGATACAAAACAAGTAAACATGGAACTAAAAAGAGTAAAACACAAACACGGGAATAATTATAACCAGTTTATTTCATTGTTTTCCATAAAATTATACTGAAGTATCTTTATGTTACATCATTAGATTAAACAATTTAACGGAAATAATTATGAATAGGCGGAGGTGGTGGATGGGGTTGCCAATACTGTGCCTGAGGATCAGCATAAGCCCCAAGAGGTGCTGGAGGTGGTACAGGTGCAACAGCAGGATGGGCAACTTGGGCATGCTGTGGCTGGTATTGTACAGGAGCCACTGGTGGATAATAGGGTGCTTGGGCCACTGGGTTGTATGCACCAGGTGGAGGTGCCACAGCGCCATAGCCACCTCCCGGAGAATAGGCAGCTGGAGTAGGGGGAGGCACTGGCACTGGTGATGGAGCTGGAACGTTCGGCTGGAAATATTTTGAAATGTACAACAACTTCGAAAAATATTTTCTAGGAGCAGAATTAGTAGGTAAATAAGATTAATAAAACATTTTTGGTGACATAGTTTGGATCTAATTACGACCACAACATATTGTACAGTTTCAAACAAACTCTCTGAACAAACCTGGTGGTAGTGCGGGACTGGGGCAGGAGGTGTAGTCTGTGGCGTTTGATCTTGAATTGGAACAATAATTAAATTTGTCCTGGACTGATTTGAACGATATTGCATTGCACTGGATTCACTCTGAAAGCAAAATCCATACATAGGTACTTGACAGGAGATGAAACTAGAATTTCTCTATTTTGTCATTATCCAAAAGGTTTCTTTCCTGGCAGCACTGAAGAAGCAAACGAGACAAGATTGATACTTTTACCAGGTAGAACACTAACTTGTCTGATTGGCAACCAATTTATCAATATTTTCCTGATTGCCTTGTGCTTCTACTTTTTAAAAATAACAGTAGCACTTTTTTTTACCCTTGGGTCATTCTGAGCCTGTGGAATCTTGCGAGGTGGAGGCTGAGAGACAAG
Organism: Tupiocoris notatus; assembly: GCA_037159825.1. Lineage (NCBI taxonomy): Eukaryota > Metazoa > Arthropoda > Insecta > Hemiptera > Miridae > Tupiocoris > Tupiocoris notatus. Next base: position 5,082 of record JASJUZ010000404.1, on the reverse strand, counting down.
GGTGGACACTTTGCTTGCCACTGATTCATCTCCCATGGAATGTCTATGGTTGATATGCGCCTGAAACGAACCAAAAAACCATTTCCATCGAGTCGAAGAAGGAAAAGGATGCTCTTAGCAAAAAAATATATTAGGCTTCCTGCTATTTGCAAGGTATTTTGTACAGAGTTGAAGGAATAATTTGCTTCAATTTTGACAAAATAAAAAATTCTACGAAGTGAAAAAGACTTGTTACTCTAACAATGTTGAATCATAGGGGCTAAAAATCACCTGAAGATCGCGTTGTGAAAGGTAAGTCCTCCGGCAGCCTATATTGTCATATCTTGTTCCTCCATGTGTGCACATAAAGACAGTTCCAAGTCCTGTTTGCTCAACGCGAGTTACCGGCTCCAGGCACCTGGGATCAACAATTCATAATTTATAACGCACATTTACAGTAATTATTATAATTGAATAAGAAAATGAATAAATATCTAGCCTCGGACAATTTTTCTCTTCATCCCGAGCGCACGCCAAGCAGAACACATGTTTGCAAGGAATCTGCAACAGTTAAACAGCAAAAAACTGTGTAATTTCAGGTGGAAATTGCTTCTTTGAGAAACTAATCAAATTTTATGGTTTCATTTTTTTTACACAAAATTATTTGAGGAAATTCCGAAACCAACCATTCGTCCGTAGATGAGGATCGGTTTGAGGCACTTGTCGCAACAATGGATCATCGGATTCAGCACTTTTTCACCAATAAGTGAAACTTTATGGTCCCATCTGAGACGAAGCATTGGCTCTGGTGGTCCTCTATTCAATGTTGTGAACGTAGGGGCTTCCAGCTGCGATATGTCTGCTTCCATGTCAACTGGAAAGTGTTAAGTTCAACATTAATTAAGAGGTTATACTGAAAAACTACTGTGTAAAAATCTTATTTCTTCCGACACCTACTTTTAACAGGTGGGAAATTCTCATCCTGCTGGTGCTGATCTTCAGATTGCTGATTGCTGTTCAACTTGCTGAGATTCATCTTCGTCACTTTCGATTGCCTGAAAATGAGCACACACAAATCAGTTTCATAGGATTCACTGTTTAAATTGGTAAAATCAAATATTCACACGCCAATATTTATTTATGTGCCGAAGAAGTTTAGGTCAGTGAAATATCACTAGCAACAGATCTGATATTATGTGAAACACAAATGGCAATAAATTGACTGTATACTTAATAAACTCACCTTAACGTTCTTCTTAGCCCTGCCACGAGTAGAGCCTCCCCGTCGTCCACGACTGCCACGACCTCTTCCTCGACCACGAGTCCGCATTTAACTATCCTTTCACCCTTAAAACTAGCACGATCATAATTATAAATATTTTGCATCATTAAAACAACTGGAAATTGATTACATTTTGTAGGATGATAATAGTCGAATTACTACTGGTCAAAATTGGTTATGACGGAAACCTTAACGCGATTTATTCTGAGGAATATGAGGGGTATTCATGGTTCGGTTTGACCGCATTGAACGTGCCACTAACTTTATCATAACGTCGATGTTTAGTTGTATAATCAACGGTTCCGACCCCGCTTCATTATGCATACATAAGAGGTATACTATACTGTTCTTTTCGTGATGCATTAGTGAGTTTTAGTGCATTATTTAGAGCATACCACCTAGTGGAGCGTATGATTTAACGAAGCAACCAAAACTCTTACGATTAAGTTTTCAAAAAACTCAAAATGCACTAAAACTCTCTATAGAATTTTTGAGGAAGACAATTCAAGTCTGAAAAATATTAAATCACTCAGGAACTTTCTGCAGGTTAAGGGGGAGAATAACGAGACGACCTCTTCTCCATTTTTTTTCCTTTTTATTACGCCGAGTACTTTCGCCCGTTCGGGCTTCTTCAGGGCATTATAGGACCAGTGGTACCTACGGCCACTCAGGAACTGTTTCCACTCCACGATTCGTTCGGTCAGGGTTACAACTTCCCAAACCAAGAGCATGAGAAGTCATCGATAATGGAAAGGACGAACGTGGATTAACATAAAAATATAGCGAGTTTCCAACATGAGTGCTCGTATAAAGGTATGATACATTGTTTAATAGTTCTACACTTTCAACTTTACACATACTAGAAGCTATTTCAGCCAAAATTAAACGTGCGGGGAAGCACACAATAATTATTCGCCACTTACTTAAACTTGGTTGGAGGTCAAAATCCTAGGCGATAATGTCTCGTTTAATATTTCAGGCCGCTTATCCTTATATTCAACTTTAGAAGAAAAAAATAACATGCACCGATTAGACCTAACAGCTTAACAACCGGGATAAGGTACCGAGTTGTTATCAGTGTGACTCGGCAAGAGGACATAAAGTAACTTTTATGTGCTGAGTACAAAGTTACTCCAAAGTTCCTTCCGTGAAAAACTCAATTTTGGAGAATGGAGAATCAATATCATTATTTTGGTTCATTTGTTAATAATAAACCGTTGTATTCAGTTTTTTTGGTGGAAATGTGCACAAATATTCGCAATAGTTACTATCGCAAGTGGATGGTCATTATGATTGGAGCGAAGGAATAATAAATCAGAGTACAATCATTTGGTGAGTTTTTTATGAACAATTAATTTACAATCCATTAGAAAAATATGTTGCGCAAGTATACTATCGGAACATAGAACCTTAACTTGACAAAAATACAACAAAAAATAAAATACAAATACAAAATCAATCTCCGCCGAGAATCATTTCATCCTCTTCCTCATCATCTTCTTCAATCTCACTTCGGTAGCATACTTCTTTCTTAACCTCCAAGTCCAATGGACAATTAAATGGATCCGCAGATGGTTCAACTTCGCTGGGCACGGGGCCTTCTTTCATGACGCATGCCTCAATCCTTTTCTTCACCATATCAACAAGTTGTAGCATTTTCGAATTTTCCCGTTGCAGTTGAACAAACTGTGCTTTGACTTGAGCGAGGACTTGTTCTATTTTCCTCTCATCGATTCCTTCGGGAAGAGGAGTGTCATCGGTGATGCTGTCCAAATGTTCTTCAACGTCATTCTCTGCAGTTGATATGTCGTCCAGATCCCACAGGATATCATCATAGTCCATTTCGCCTGTATAACATTCAACTAATCAATAGGTTTAGAGTCGCAGTTTTGGGGAAAGTCCGACTATTTAGAAGGCAAGTAGATTTTTGGGGGAAAATCGGACGTTGGGATTTTGGGGGAAATTAGAATGTTTTGCTGTGTAGTTTGGCAAGCAGCCAATACAGCTTAGTAAATACTATCAAGTTGCAACGACAACGAATATCCATAAACTAATGCCTACTTACTACTTTTTTTTTTTAATTCAAATGTAGGAGTTTTGGTTACTTTGTAAAATCATGTGTCTCTAATGGTCGTCACAATGCGACACTCACTAGGCGGTGACCATAACAAACGTATAATTCAACTAAAGTAACCAAAACTCCTACGTTCAAGTTTTTCAAAAACACAGAATGCACAAAAACTCGCTGTAATCGAAATTTACGCGACTTCTCTTACCAGTTCAATAAACAATGTATCCCAATACTGCGATTATTACGATCTTTTAAGCCTCGGCATCTAAATTAAATAACTCGTATTTCTCAAATTGAACTAACGGAGCAAATAAGATTTTGTTTACTTGATCTTATCAACATCGCACAAGCTTTATCATTGAGAATCAATGCTGCCAGTAGCCGAACTTTTTCAAACACCGAACAGATTTTCACTTATCTCTTGAAAAAAAAGTAAAAGAATGACAAAGGAAATTCCATTCATGAAACATTAATTTGTGAAAGGATGAAAATTTCCTTTCGATTCTATCATAGAATATTCCGCGTTCGGTAAAAATCTATTTCCAACTGCACTATCGATTATTTCCAGTCGAGTTTTTAAATCTAGAATCGACTGGTAGAGAAATTTTTTACTAATCCCACAGTAAAATGATCGACAGACAACACTATCGAGCTAACGATGGTAAAAACTATCGATACCTTATTTTCGATATTTCATTCTTTCAATGTATACCGAACTGTAGTGTTGGTAAGACTGTCGGTCGCCACCCAAATCGGATCACCCACCAACTACCGTGCAAGTCCAAGCTGTTTTCCCCTTTCGTTTCTCCCCTTGAGGTTGGTGCTATCTCGTCAAAATCTCCGTCATTTCACGATATCAGTGTTCTACCGTCTTGTGCGCCTATCAGGCGGACCCCAACCGGCCAGTTTTCACGCTGGTACCGTTAAATTTTATCGCCGAATTTGAAAAAATTTACGATTTTTGAATGTTAGTAAAATGCCAGTTCCCTGCGATGTGAATCCGCCGCCGCCAGCCAACTCGAAACAGCCCGGTGTCAATCCATCGCTTCTATACAACGGATCGCGATTTCAAGGGCACCAGAAATCCAAGGGAAACAGCTACGAAGTTGAAGTAGTTCTACAGGTAATAATAAATTACGCTCGGTTTTTAACGCTAGATATACTTTGGGTTGGATCTCAGTCAATCTGGCCCGAAACAACTCGGCGTCGTTTGTATCAATCGTTGCACAATCGCCGTTAAAATTGCATCTCGAAAGATTTGTGGTTTGAATTATCGTTGGAACGATCCGTGTTCCAACGTCGTTTTATATTTTTTGCTACGGTCGGTCCGAAAGATGCAATCGAATCTGTGCTGAACGTAAGATCAGTTAGCGCGAAACGCGAGTGAAAGCGGAAGCCCTACTTCGGGAAAGTGTGATGGTTTCAGTGGACGACTGGCCCGATTTCTTGTTGACTTTCACTGCGCAGAAGTTTTATTAAGTCCTGTGACCCAGTGTGCTATAGAAATTACCTTATCCTGTGCTGAGGGTATGCCACTACTTGGCGACCTTGTTAAGCTTAAAGCCCACGTATCCAATATACCAGTTATTTTAAGATCAGATAATTGGGAATCCCTGCAATCTGAGTAGCGTATTATTTTTTTCAACTGCTTAGGTATAGTTAGTAGGTTTGGAGCCGTCGTCGAACTAGTTGGCCGTTCCCGCCCAAATAATTCAGGTGAAGCGGGAACCTCGGGAAGCCGTAGTATCTA